>PVHT021183666.1:36640601-36676357 GCA_004024745.2 Catagonus wagneri
TTTTTTTTTTTTTTTGTCTTTTGTCTTTTTAGGGCTGCACTTGCGGCATATGGAGGTTCCCAGGCTAGGGATCTAACAGGAGCTGTAGCCGCCGGCCTTCGCCACAGCCACAGCCACGCGGGATCCGAGCCGCATCTGCGACCTACACCACAGCTCATGGCAACGCCCGGTCCTTAACCCACTGAGCAAGGCCAGGGATCGAACATGCATCCCCATGGCTACTAGTCAGGTTCGTTAACCACTGAGCCATGACGGGAACTCCTAGAGAGTTTCTTAAGCACGAGGCCCCCCACGGGGTGAGCCAGGGCTCCTCCCACTTGTGCCCCATTTATACCAAAAAAGTCAACTCCTGGTGCTCTTCTGGGGAAAACCCTGATTCCAAGAGCCTGTTGTTTCTCCAGACCTAGAACTTGCCTTTCTGCAGAGAAGTCATTCTGGGCCTTGGCACTAGCCACATCCTAGGCCAGGCGCTTCTTTGTTACAGGAGCTGTCCCATGAATTGCAGGATATTTAGCAGCATCTCTGGCCTCGACCCTCTAGATGCCAGAATCACTCCCAGCAGTGACAACCAAAAATGTGTCCAAACACTGCCCTGCCAGACATCTGCTACGGAGGAGGGGAGGCAAAACCACCTCCGGCTGAGAACTACGACATGCGAGAAAGAAGTTAGAAAAACACCGACCCACGTGTCCTTTCCTTTAGAAGGAAAAGATCAGCTTTCCAAGACACAATCGAGCTGGACTGAGTGGGCCTGCTTGGTCCACAAGAGGCACTGTAATCTTGGCAACTGGATGAAACCCAAACAAAAAAACCACACTGTTTATTGTGGGAAAAACTGAAAGAAAAATGGAAAGGCGTAAAAAGGAAATTCGGGGAAAAGCAGAGGTAAGAGGATTTAGAGGTAAGAGGGTACCAATGAAGAAGAAGTCATTTGTGAGTTCCCGTCTGTGAGCTGACACATCCGCCACGGTTTCCCACAGGAGTGACTCAAACACCAAACTAGAGGCCATAACTAATGGCATGATAGCCTTGGTTTGGGGGTCCAAACTGCAAACCCAGTGTTTTCAGGAAGTGTCCCTAAACCCAAGTCCATCTCATCATGTCAAAATATGCACACACACACACTTACACATTTCCTTCCTGTTCTATTAAATCAAGTTTTTTGTTTTGGTTTGGTTTGGTTTTGGTCTTTTGTCTTTTTAGGGCCACACCTGAGATACACGGAGGTTCCCAGGCTAGGGGTCGAATCGGAGCTGTAGCTGCTGGCCAAAACCACAGCCACAGCAATGCCAGATCCAAGTCGCGTCTGCAACTTACACCACAGCTCACGGCAACGCCGGAACCTTAACCCACTGAGCGAGGCCAGGGGTCAAACCCGCATCCTCACGGATGCTAGCCGGGGTCATTAACCACTGAGCCACAACGGGAACTCCTCTTATTAAATTCATTTAAAATGTATGCTCTTCCGGTATTTTTTATTTTCTTCCTGAGTCCATTTTGCTAAAAAAGAAAAAAAAAAAAACAAACAAAACCCATACAAAAGATTTTTAATATATCTTAGAAAATGAGCCAAAAAATTAAGGAAGTTCAGCATATTACATTGTACAATATTTAGGTAGATGTGTTTGAAAAATTATAAATATTCTGTTCCCTCTCAAAATAGCACATCACAAAAACACATTTTAAAACTTTTCATGCAGAATTCTTAGAAATGATCATATCCCTGTTTATTAAGGAAAAAACTTGTTGAGGACCAGCACTCACACACTCCTGAAACGTTCTGTACAGTAACTACAAAAGTAAAACCAAAGGGTCTGACGGCCTCCTGACTGCTGAAACCATTTTAAATATTAGGAGGAATGCAGTTAGTATCAAAACATGATATTCCAAATGGGACTGACTTAGTTCACCTCTGTTCTTTGATTCCTAAGTATCTCTCTCAGCCAAAACACTGTTTAAAAGACTCCTGCCTCGGGGTTCCCCTCGTGGCTCAGCGGAAACAAATCCGACTAGGAACCATGCGATCGAGGGTTCGATCCCTGGCCTCGCTCAGTGGGTTAAGGATCTGGTGTTGGCATGAGCTGCGGTGTCGGTTGCAGGCAAGACTCGGATCCTGCATTGCTGTGGCTGTGGTACAAGCCGGCAGCTGTAGCTCCAATTCGACCCCTAGCCTGGGAACCTCCATATGCCGTGCGTGCAACCCTAAAAATAAAATAAAAAATAAAAGACTTCTGCCTCTTGGAGACAGTGCTGCTGGATCCAGGATGCCAATCGGTCACCCTGCACTAAAGAGAAACCTACAGAACCAAACACATGGACTGCAACCGCTTTGAGCAGGTTCCACGGGCTAGAAAAGTGCCTTCTCCAGCCAAGCAGCAGTGGTCCGAGGCATTCCAGCTCAACCATGGCCACAGCAGGCAAATCGGCCTGTTTAGAGAAGCAAGCCCTTGGAGGAGGGAACAGCTTCCAGAGAAGCAACTGCCCCAGCCCGCAGGGGTTCTGACACCCAAGGACCCGAGCACCTCCCTGGTCCCGGCCACACGCTGGTGATGGAAGGATGGATGCGGGCGGCACTGTGCTGCGCCGCCGCCTTCCAACGAGAATCTGCAGGAGCTAAAGGGAATCTTCAGAAGCTGAAGTTTTCAGAGAAAGAGGAAAGAAAGAGTTTGGCGAGGCTGACTTTTTTGTTCAAGTAAGCCCTGATTGGCTGGCAGATAAATAAAAAGCCTTCCTTACTATACTGAGCCCATAGGGGGCGCTGAAGGAAGAAGCGCGAGAAGGGGGCAAAGCCAGGTCCTTTTGCCTTTAGCGTAAAGCTTTCCAGCTGCACTGGAACCTACGCAAGCGACGTGACTTCTGCTCACTCCGTGGTCTTCTTTCCTTTCCAGCTTTTCTCTCTCTCCTCAAGCTCTGCCTGGGTGAAAGCTGCAGGGCCCCAGTTAGTGATCAGGTGAGGGTTTTTAGAACCTAAGAGGCAAACGTGCATTAGACACAGGAAGAATTACGTTCTTCAACGAACATTATTATTTTCTCCCAGACAGAAGAGTAACTTTACAGCTTTTTTTTTTTTTCCTTCTCTATGGAACACCCGTAAAGGCCACGGCAGCCAGAACCACCGAAGATGTAAGCAAAGTAGATCGATCAGATCTTCTCATCTACCAAGAGGGCAGGTTTTTCAAGAGAAACATAGCTAAGTGCTTCCAAGAGGCGGTTACCTGGTTCTATCAATCGAATTAATCCTTCATGCTGGGCCACTTTGTCTTTCCAGCTCTTGGTTTTATTCGTCGCCAACTCAAGCTTCTTTTTAACTCCCTGGAACAAAAGCAGCCTTTAGACTATGCAAATATACAGGTTTTTTGTTCTGTTTGCCTTTTCTGGGGCCGCACCGCGGCATATGGAGGTTCCCAGGCTAGGGGTCTAACAGGAGCTGTAGCTCCCGGCCTTCGCCACAGCCACGGCAACGCGGGATCCTTAACCCACTAGGCGAGGCCAGGGATCGAACCCACAATCTCATGGTTCCCAGTCGGATTCGTTAACCACTGAGCCACGAAGGGAACTCCCCTTCCCCGCATTCTTAATAGTTTTCTTTGCTGCTTAGCAGGTAATTCCCTGCGATAGTGAATCGTTGTTTAAAACGTCCCTGTTTGAATGACCACGCCGTTTCAGTCTGATGCGACTCTGTGACACCTCACTGCCTGTAAAAACTTCTTACTTATAGCTAAGCAAAATTCTTACACAGCTTCTTACAGCAAAGCAAATACTCTGTTGCTTTAAAACGTGTGTTGGAGTTCCCTTCGTGGCTCAGTGGTGAACGTGTCCGACCAGGATCCATGAGGATGCAGGTTCGATCCCTGGCCTTGCTGAGTGGGTTAAGGATTCAGCGCTGCTGTGAGCTGCTGTGTGGGTCGAAAAAGCATCTCGGATCCCACGTTGCTGTGGCTGTGGTGTAGGCTGGCAGCTGTAGCTCCGCTTCGACCTCTAGCCTGGGAATTTCCATATGTCACGGGTGCAGCCCTAAAAAGCAAAAAAAAAAAAAAAAAAAGTTTGCATTAGGAATTTCAATGCACAGGTTTGCAGGGACCGGTTTACTGACCTCGTACTGCTCCAGCGCTTGCTTCCGCTCCAGCTCGAGCTGCTGCAGCTGCTCCACGGCTTCCTGGAGGGCCTGCTCTTTGATGACGCGCTGGTTCTCCAGCTCCTGCTTCTCCGCCTCCGTTGTCCGGATGGCCTGCTGCTGCTCCAAGTGCCACTTCTCCAGTTCAGCCCTCTTGGACGACTCTTCCTCCAGCAACCTGAAATGCAGAGAGCTCAGGACCAAACCCGCCCAGTCACCACACCCGCCCAGTGGATGACAGAGCCAGTCAGAGCAGCAGCGAAGCCTGGAGGTCATCTAACCCGCTTCTCATTCTTTTTCTTCTTTTTTGATCACCCCCGTGGCACATGGAGCTCCCAGGCCAGGGATCAGATCCAAGCCACAGTTGTAACCTGAGCCACAGCTCTGGCAACACCGCATCCTTAACCCACACTGCCGGGCGGGGGATTGAACCTGAGTCCCAGGGCTCCCATGATGCCTCCAATCCTGTTGTGCCACAGTGGGAACTCCCCACCTTTCATTTTGCAGGAAGGAAACTAGGAGCTGGAGAGGCCCATATTCACAAAGCAGGCAACGTCCCGCTCTATGTTCCGTCCGTTTCACCCTTTTTTGGAAAAAAAAATTATAAACATAACATGTATGGATGCCTTAATGGGCCCAGAGCAAAGTGTATTTTCTCCATTAATCCTTAAGTACTATTATTATTGTTATTACTATTATTGTCTTTTTAGGGCCACACCCATGGTATATGGAGGTTCCCAGGACAGGGGTCAAATCTGAGCTACAGCTGCCGGCCTACACCACAGCCACAGCAACACGGGATCCGGGCCACATCTGTGACCTACACCTCAGCTCACAACACCAGATCCTTAACCAACTGGGCGAGGCCAGGGATCGAACCCACAACCTCATGGATACTAGTCAGGCTTGTTAACCACTAAGCCATAACGGGAACTCCTCCTTAAATACTATTATTTTTCAGTTTAGAGATGGAGAAAGTGAGGCACAAAGGTTAAGTGACCTGGACTAGGTCATTCACCTGGCAGGTACTTCAAAAGGGCCACTTCTGAAGTTTGCCTGACTGCGACAACATGAAAGCATTTTTTCATCCACTAAAAACCTATTAGCAAAGAAAAAGCCGACAATTTAACTACGGCGAGAGAAGAAAGAGCTGACAAGAGCAAGAATAAAACCAGACACCATTTATTGACCGGGTACTGTATATCAGGCTATTTACCCTCATTAGTGCTAACCTGTCACTATTCTGCAAGGTATTATTATTCTTGCACAAAGTCCAAGGCTCTAAAAGTATGACGCACAGGTAACAGCGGATTTCAACCCAGGCCTGTGTGACTTCAACATGTGGTCTTTAATAACAAGCTACCTATCTGAGAATATCTAGCATGCAGGTTATTAAAAAACTAACGTGCAGCCCAAGCTGTACCCGAAGTGTAGACAACGTGGTTAGACACGAACCCCCCCAAAACAGGACGTATCTCTCTTGGCTTGATGATTGGAACTACGGTGACAAATCAGTTACCGCTACCTGAGAGCATCTGCGTTTTGTGTTTTTTTTTTTTTTGGTCTTTTGTCATTTTAGGGCCGCACCCGCGGCATACGGAGGTTCCCAGGCTAAGGGTCTAACAGGAGCTGTAGCCGCCGGCCTTCGCCACAGCCACAGCAACACAGGATCCGAGCCGCGTCTGCAACCTACACCACAGTTCATGACAACACCGGATCCTTAACCCACTGAGCAAGGCCAGGGATCGAACCCGCAACCTCATGGTTCCTAGTCGGATTCGTTAACCACTGAGCCACAACGGGAACTCCGTATCTGCGTTTCTAAAACCAACACCTACGGAGGTAAAGCACCAGACTCTACAGCCCCCATCTGACGCCCTCAACTCCCCACCCCAACCCCCCCACCACTATAAAGATCCCCTCTGCAGCATCCGACTATAAAAACCCCAACTGTGGGCAATGCACTTCACAAACCAGGCTGGTTTATTTCCGGGCAGCCTTGATTCTTACAAAGCTCTTCCTCAACTAAGACGCACTCTCCCACCCATCCCCCTGAGTTCCACGAAGGGCCAGGCTGCTCCTTTGGAGATGACTCTCGGAGCGTGACATCCACAGCCAACATGACACTGCCAGCATGGGCTGACCCAGCGCAGAGTGTATTAGCTCACTGTGTAAATATTCCACACCTTCCACGGGTTTTTCCCTTTTTTTTTTTTTTTTTGCTTTTTAGGGCTGCACCTGCGGCATATGGAAGTCCCCAGGCTAGGGGTCAAATCGGAGCTACAGCCGCCGACCTACACAGCCACAAAGGATCTGAGCCGCGTCTGCAACCTACACCACAGTTCATGGCAATGCCAGATTCTTAACCCGCTGAGTGAGGCCAGGGATTGAACCTTCATCCTCATGGATCCCAGCTGGGTTTGCTATCTGCTGAGCCATGCAGGGGATGCCCCCCGCCCCATGTGCTTTTCTACACTGAACAGAGCCTGGAAGGACCCCTGTTTCTTCATCCTAGTGCTGGAAGTTTGGAAGGCAGTGGACATTTGCAGGAGCGTAGGCTGCCCAGCACCGAACCCCCTGCGTGTGTCTGGGCACTCTGCCACCAGTGGGCGTCTTGATGGAAAGTAGGGCCCATTTCCCACCCCAAGAGCCAGAGGCCAGGAGTTCCCGTTGTGACTCAGTGGGTTAAGGACCCGACACTGTGTCTTGAGGATGTGGGTTCAACCCGTGGCCTTGCTCAGTGGGTTAAGGACCCGGCGTTGCCATGAACTGTGGTGCAAGTCACAGACGCAGCTTGGATCCCGCGTTGCTGTGGCTGTGGTGTAGGCTGGCAGCCGCAGCTCTGATTTGACCCCTAGCCCGGGAGCTGCCATATGCCACGTGTGAGGCCCTAAAACAAAACCAAACCACAGGCCAGACCCCTGTCCTCTGTACCAGGCAGTCAGCGTGTGGTGGCAGCCTGAGCTAGGCTTGGCTAAGCAGATGCCCTTCCTGGAAATTCAGACTCTAAAAGCAGCCGAGACAAAGGAGCAGAGACAGTGCAGAATTCACGTTGCTGGCGCCAGCAACATCCCATGTCCAGTGATGGCAGGAGCAACGGAAAAAACCAGCCGACTGCTGGTGCCCAGCATTGGTGGCAATGGCTGGACGCCTCCTGTGCCCCAGTTTGGGCTGCTCAGCTCCCTTGGTTTCTGCCTGTGTTCAAGGCCTGGCCTTTCGCAGGAACTGGAGAACTTCTCAAGAACCGCCCAACAAATCCTTTTATTGCTTTAGCTAACCCAGGTGGGTTTCTGTGGCTAGCAAACAAGAGCCCTGACTAAAGATTTGAACCTCTCTGTGCCTCGATTTCCTCGTTTATAGAAAAGGAACAAGGGACTATGACCACCTTCAAAGGTTTGCTGATTCATTAAATGTCACGATGCCTGTAAGGTACTTAAAACAATGCCTAAGATGTTGTAAGTGCCCAACAATAGCAGCTCGGATTATTACAGTGGATTACCACCACCTTTGCTCTGGATATTTACTTCACGAAGGCCGCTTAAGAGTATATGCGGGTTCTGGTAATCAATCGTATCAGGGGAGTAAAACCTGAATCTTTTCCTTTTTTTTTTTTTTTTTTTTAAGGGGCGCACCCGCGGCACATGGAGGTTCCCAGGCTAGGGGTCTAACAGGAGCTGTAGCCGCCGGCCTTCGCCACAGCCACAGCCACGCGGGATCCGAGCCGCGTCTGCAACCTACACCACAGCTCACGGCAATGCCGGATCCTTAACCCACTGAGCAAGGCCAGGGATTGAACTCGCAACCTCATGCGTTCGACCCCAACCCTGGATCTTTTCAAATTAACTGCTATTGGGAGTTCCCATCATGGTTCAGTGGTTAAAGAATTCGACTAGGAACCATGAGGTTGCGGGTTCGATCCCTGGCCTCACTCAGTGGGTTAAGGATCCGGCGTTGCCGTGAGCTGTGGTGTAGGTCGCAGACGTGGCTCGGATCCCACGTTGCTGTGGCTGTGGCGAAGGCCGGCGGCTACAGCTCCTCTTAGACCCCTAGCCTGGGAACCTCCATATGCCGCAGGTGCGGCTCTAGAATAAGGCAAAAAGACAAAAAAAAAAAAAAATCAAATGAACTGCTATTAAGTCAGGCTTCCTGGGTCCTGGACTTGTCCTGTTGGTATTCTAAACTAGCTTCTTGGTCTAAACCCATCATTCCAGCCTGTCGACATTTTTCTGAATGCTTATTTGACATTAAATGTATTATATCTTCTCCGTGTGCAAATGAGATAAAGGAACAGAAACTGACATACTCCGGGTGGCTAGCAAATCCAAACATTAAACACTTTGCATGCATCATCTGCTTCAATCTTCACAACAACCCTACGAGCTTATTTTTATAGATAAGGAACTGAAGGCTGAAAGTATAAAGGAAATTTTAAAAAATGAACCAGCTGCAAAGTATCAGGGCTTGGAATCAAACCCAGATCTCACTCCAGGACTCAGTTCCAATCCGCCTTAAAATACACGGAAAGTATTACAGCATAGAAGAGAGATTGTTGGTCCTCATGGCCCTGTGAGGAGAACTTGGATCCATTTTTTCAAAAAAGACACCAGGGTACTTATGTGTGCCAGACACCGCACTGAGCAGTGGGAATGCACACCTGACCAAGGCATGCTCCCAGGCCTTTCAGATGCAAACGCCTCAGGGGTTGAAGTTATAATGGGACAGACTATAAATTAGTCTCGGAGTTCCCGTCGTGGCATAGCGGAAACGAATCCGACTAGGAACCATGAGGTTGCAGGTTCGATCCCTGGCCTCGCTCAGTGGGTTAAGGACCGGCATTGCCGTGAGCTGTGGTGTAGGTCGCAGAAGCGGCTCGGATCCCGCGTGTCTATGGCTGTGGCGAAGGCCGGCAGCTACAGCTCCTGTTAGACCCCTAGCCTGGGAAACTCCATATGCTGCAGGTGCGGCCCTAGAATAAGGCAAAAAGACAAAAAAAAAAAAAATTACCTCTAGGCCAATACCATATGATATCACTTATATCTGGAATCTAATATAAGGCACAAATGAAACTTTCCAGAGCAAAGAAACTCATGGACTTGGAGAACAGACTTGTGGTTGCCGAGGGGGAAGGGGAGGGGGAGGGAGTGGGAGTGGACTGGGAGTTTGGGGTTAGTAGATGCAAACTATAGCCTTTAGAGTGGATAAGCCATGAGATCCTGCTGTCTAGCACTGGGAACTGTATCTAGTCACTTGTGATGGAGCATGATGGAGGACTGTGTAAGAAATAGAATGTTTATATGTATTTGTGACTGGGTCACTTTGCTGTAAGGTAGAAAATTGACGGAACACTAAACCAACTATAATGGAAAAAATAAAAATCATTTCTAAAACATGACCGCTAGAGGGGGCACATCTGTCCATTTTAAGTTCCAAACACTAGGCTGAAAGAAAAACAATTTAAAGTAGTAAAATTCATAAAATGGCCTTAAAGTACCAAGAGAAAGTAGTTCGTTTTCATGCAGCACTTTCAGCTTATTGGAACAGAGCTCTATGTAGTAATTACACTACACTTGCATTCAAAAGACTGAAACCATTTTGCCACTTACTTAATATCAGTGCACAAAATAATTAGCCCGAGCTTTTTAAATGCCTGGACTCCTATTCAGATACTTTGATTCAGCAAATTTGTAACAGGCCTTACCTATGTATTTTTTTAAAGCTTTATAGGTGATTCTGATATTTACCACTGGCTAAAAACTTCTGGTGTCAATTATCCAAAAGTGTCTTAGTCAAAACATCACTCAGGAGTTCCTGCTATGGCACAGAGGGTTAAGAATCTGACTGCAGAAGCTCGGATCTCTGTGGAGGCACAGGTTCAACTGCCAGCCCAGTGCAGTGAGTTACAGGATCTGGCATTGCCACAGCTGCAGCTCAGATTCAATCCGCCCCGGGAACTTCCATATGCCACAGGTGTGATCATTTAAAAAAACTTTTTTTAAATAAGTGCAATTATATATATATATACACACAGTGCATTATTCTAAAAAAATTCACTCATTCTATAAACAGAAGATAACTAAAATTTTAATAAATTTCTAGTTAATTGGTCTCCTTTGTGATCTAATTCCTGCTGTTATAATTAATCTCCCTCAAAACTTCAGAGAAGTAAATATACACAGTGAATTCTGTGAATCCTCTGCGTAAGGACCATCTAAGAACTCCTGATATAGAGTTCCTGTCATGGCTCAGTAGTTAATGAATCTAATATCCATGAGGATGGGGGTTCGATCCCTGGCCTTGCTCAGTGGGTTGGGAATCCGGTGTTGCTGGGAGCTGTGGTGTAGGTTGCAGACACAGCTTGGATCCTGCATTGCTGTGACTGTGGCATAGGCAGGCAGCTACAGCTCCAATTTGACCCCTAGCCTGGGAACCTCCCAATGCCACAGGTGAGGCCCCAAAGACAAAAAAAAATAAAATAAAAAAATAACTCTTAATACATTACAAATGATGAGGAGGCTCAAAACCATCTAGTGGCCCTTGGGATAATGTCTCTCTTTAGAAGTCACATGGGGAGTTCCCATCATGCTGCAGCGGTTAAAAATCCGACTAGGAACCATGAGGTTGCGGGTTCGATCCCTGGCCTCGCTCAGTGGGTTAAGGATCTGGCGTTGCCGTGAGCTGTGGTGTAGGTCGCAGACGCGGCTCGGATCTGGCGTTGCTGTGGCTGTGGTGTAGGTCAGCAGCTGTAGCTCCGATTAGACCCCTAGCCTGGGAACCTCCATATGCCGCGGGTGTGGCCCTAAAAAAAAAAAAAAGATGTCACATGGGACCAAACTCTCCTGTGCAAAAGATGATGTGTGATCGATGCCCAGGAATAACTGGCTGGTAGTGCCCCACCCTGGTTAACACCCAGGACAGCAAACGCACACTCACGGGACCCCTGAGTGCCAAGCAATAGGCTAAGTACTTAATTTTCTACTTAGAAGATCATTTTTTTCCTTAATAGAATAAAATTAAAATGTTCAAAACCTAGGTAATTTACTTTCGAAGTCATTTTTGGCAACATACATAGTGAAGAAACCCTCTTTCTTCCCACCTAAAGATTCAAAGACCGTCTTTTGCTGCTCCCTGTGTGGAATGGCAGCCATGGAAAACAATTGGTCCCCAAACAGGGGGCACAGCTCAAAGCCTAAGGTGTGCCTGCACTGAGAGCTGCGGCTACGGGGACACAGCTTTTAGTGCTCCATCCTTCGACAAGAGGTCTGGAAGAAAGCGAGTGGAGAAGCATGTTAACTGGGAGAGGGGGTAGTTTCCACTGTGGCTCAGTGGGTTAAGAACCTGACTAGGATCCATAAGGATGCGGGTTCGAGCCCTGGCCTCGCTCAGTAGGTTAAGGATCTGGTGTTGCCGTGAGCTGTGGTGTAGGTTGCAGATATGGCTCAGATCCCATGTTGCTGTGGCTGTGGCGTAGGCCGGCAGCTGCAGCCCAGATTAGACCCCTAGCTTGGGAACTTCCATACGCCACAAGTTCAGGCCCCCTCCCCCCTGCCAAAAAAAAAAAAAACTGAGGGGAGCTCAAATTTGCTCTCTCGGGGTCTTCTTTCTACCTTGTCCTCTCTGGTGCTCCAAAGCCCAAATGTTGGGCGTGCTCATCTGAGATCATGACTATTACACAGTACACCTGACTTTAAAAACTGTAAGGCTGAGTAGTATTCCACTGTGTATATAAAGCTCATCTTCCTAATCCAATCATCTGTCGATGGACATTTGGGTTGTTCCCACGTCTTGGCTATTGTGAACAGTGCTGCAATGAACATGCGTGTGCATGTGTCTTTTTCAAGGAAAGTTTCTTAAATAAAAAAATAATGCCATTTGCAGCAATGTGGATGGAATCAGAGATGCTCATACTGAGTGAATTAAGACAGAAAGAGTAAGACAAATACCATGTGATATCACTTATATCTGGAATCTAATATACGGCACAAATGAACCTTTCTACAGAAAAGAAAATCACGGACTTGGAGAACAGACCTGTGGTTGCCAAAAGGGTCACGGAGGGAGTTAGGTGGTCTGGGAGTCGGGGGTTAATAGATGTAGATTATTGCCTTTGCGATGGAAAAGCAAGGAGATCCTGCTGTACAGCACCAGGAACTATGTCTAATCACTTGTGACGAATCTATACACATAAGTTTACCCGGGTCACCACACTGGACAGTTGAAAAATTGACAGAAAACTGTAAACCAGCTATAACGGAAAAATAAAAATCATTATATTAAAAAAAGAATGTATATATGTGTATGGCTGGGTCACTTTACTGTAAAGCAGAAAATGGTATACCATTGTACATAAACTATAATAAAAATATAAAAAAAGACAGTAAAAAAATAAAAGCTCTAAGAAAAAAAGAACCTGTTTCAAGAACTTCTAAAACTTTCTTTTCTTTTTTTTTGCCTTTTGTCATTTTAGGCCTGCACCCACGGCATATGGAGGTTCCCAGGCTAGGGGTCTAACAGGAGCTGTAGACACTGGCCTTCACCACAGCCACAGCTATGCGGGATCCGAGCCGCGTCTGCGACCTACACCCCAGCTCACGGCAACGCCGGATCCTTAACCCACTGAGCAAGGCCAGGGATTGAACCCACACCCTCATGGTTCCTAGTCGGATTCGTTAACCACTGCGCCACGACAGGAACTCTAAGGTCTTTCTTTAGCCCCAGAAATAATGGTCTCCCAGCAGCCCAGACAGAGAATAAATAACTCAGCCAGACAAGCCTCCAGGATCTCTGCGGTCTGGCAGAGCCGAGCCCCGGCCTCTCCAGCAGAGTTAATCAACCTGACAAAGTGTAGGAACCCAAGCAAAGCCCCCAAAGCACAGCGGACGGGATGATCCGGCACCTGGCCTGAAGCTTCCGCACAGTCTCCTCATCTTGCCGGGCCTGCCTCTCATCCTCGAGGGCCTCCTGCAGCTTCAGGTACATGTCTTCCAGCTCGCGGACCCGCTGCAAATACTGTTCCAGTTCAGAGGATTTCTGGGCCACCTGCTCTTCCATCTGCTGCCTGATCTGCGGGTATAAAAGGGTCGATGTTTAAACTCAGGTTGACTTTTGTCCTCGGGGAAAGCCTCCCGCTCCGCCACCATCCGCCATCCAGAGGGAAGCCACAGCCCAGAGCTCCGGGCCACCAGGGTGGGTGGGGCCCTGCCCTGCAGTCCTGGAAGCTGAAGGAAGCAAGAGCACTGCACCCAAGGCCACGACCAGAGTCCAGGCACACAAACTACAACCAACACACTATTCTCCTGCCCTGGTTTCTATCTCATCCCCTTCACTGCACATTTCGGACTCAAGCAACAAGTGTTGCCCTGTATAATTTCTCTTTAAATTCCATTCTGTCATAAAGCCACAATCTCTTTACCAGGAGAGTCTTCTCTAAAAGGAAGGAGGAGTTCCCGTCGTGGCTCAGTGGTTAACAAATCTGCCTGGGAACCATGAGGTTGAAGGTTCGATCCCTGGCCTCGATCAGTGGGTTAAGGATCCTGTGTTGCCGTGAGCTGTGGTGTGGGTCGCAGATGCGGCTCGGATCTGATGTTGCTGTGGCTGTGGTGTAGGCTGGCGGCTACAGCTCCTGTTAGACCCCTAGCCTGGGAACCTCCATATGCCATGGGTGCAGCCCTAGATACGGCAAAAAGACAAAAAAATAAAAGGAAGGAAACTTTTCCCAGTTTTAATGAATTAAAACACAGGGGAAAGGAAAGACTGACCGGTCTGTAGTGAGTTCTCCCCTACACTTAGCTGGCTGCCTGGCACCCCCGTTCTCCCTCCTTAGGGACCTCCAGCCCTGGGGGACCTCAAGCACGTAACTGGTGTTCTAACAAGTTTATGGTTTCTCCATTCTGGATTAGAGTTCCGAATCTCTGACTTAAAAGTTAAAAGCCGAAGGAGTTCCCATCGTGGCTCAGTGGTTAACGAAGCCACTTAGTATCCACAAGGACGTGGGTTCGATCCCTGGCCTTGCTCAGTGGGTTAAAGATCTGGTGTTGCCGTGAGCTGTGGTGCAGGTCGCAAACACAGCTTCAGATCCCGCGTGGCTGTGGCTGTGGCGAAGGCCGGCGGCTACAGCTCGGATTCAACCCCTAGCCTGGGAACCTCCATACTCCGCGGGTGCAGCCCTAAAAAGGCAAAAAAAAAAAAAAATAAATAAAAGCCAAGGATATCCTAAACGTGGTATCATACACAGCGGCCTATGTCTCTGAAGTTTATATTTCCACTTGCATTAGTGTACTGCACCCCTCTAAGGGGTCATGAGTGATCGTGTGGCTAGACCCTCCCCAAACCCAGTTTGAAGAAAAGAAACTCATTCTCATGACAAGGATCAGTGAGGACACGAACCCGATCTGGCCACGCAGCGCAACACCCCCTCGCCGTCTCACGCGCCTTCCTCTCCCAACACACACACGCCTACTTCAAGGCTAAAGCAGCACGAAGCTGCTGAAGGAAACGTCACGGCCGCTGTTTAACAGGTCCTGGGCTCAGCCCCCCTCCCACACGCTGAACTCAGTGTGAGGAGACCCGGGGTTCCAATTAACCCGCTCACCACGTGAAGCAGCCTGGAGCCTGGGTCTCTCGGGGACAAGAACTCCTAAGACGAGTCAGAGCCGCCAGGAGCCTGCATGTGTTCTCATGACTTTAGAACCCCCCCGGCTCGTTACAGAAGAGAACCGTCATGGAACTTAGCTTACTTTCCTTCAGAGCTGCTGATTTTCCAAGCCCGGACTCCGAGGGACGAAAGCGATGCTATGAACAATTATACCAGGATGGGAGTTCCCGTTGTGGCTCAGTGGTTAACGAACCCGACTAGTGTCCATGAGGATGAAGGTGCGATCCCTGGCCTTGCTCAGTGGGTTAAGGATCCGGCGTTGCCAGGAGCTGCAGTGTAGGTCGCAGATGCGGCTCGGATCCCGCGTTGCTGTGGTTGTGGCATAGGCTGGCGGTTACAGCTCCAAAAGACCCCTGGCCTGGGAACCTCCATATGCCACGGGTGTGGCCCTAAAACACACACAAAAAAATTATACCAGGATGACAGGAACAGCCCGAAGCAAACCAGAGTCTCCCTACCCACAGCACATATCACCCCATTCCATAAATGCTTTCCCATCCTTTGCACGGTGCCTGGCACACGGCAGGTGCCCGATAAACCGATAATGAATGCGTAAGGAACCTAACTTCCCCAGAGCCCACCGCCAGCCAGCAGCGGAGCCACGCCAGCAAGGTGGCCTCACGCCAGTCTCCCAGGTCCTCACCCTCCACCAATTCAGACTGTCTGTGCGTGGCTGGCCCCTTCACCCACACAGGCTGGCCTCTGCTCCTCTGCCGACCCGGCTGGCCCTGTGAGTTAGGGCTGCAGCGGCGCCTCCCCCGCCAGGCGCGTGGTACTCACGAGCTTCTCCCGCTCCAGCTCCGTGCTGAACCTGGCCTGCAGATCCACCTGCGTCTGAAGGCGTTTCCTCTCTTCTTCTGCCGCCCGAGATGCCGCTTCTTCCAGTTTCTATCCCAAGACCCCATCCAAAGAAAAGCAGGGAATGTTACAGTGGAAATGCGCTTGGAGAGAAGTGGTCACCCTTCAACATTACAGGGGAAGGCCAAACACCCTCAAGGTTCACTAAAGAGAGAATTAAGAACTCTCTTTAATGGGGGGGATCCGCTGGAATTCCATCGCGACGATTTCCCCTGATCAACGTACGAAACAAACTGGGTACCTGAATGACTCCTAACAGGTCTGAACGTTTTCCAAAGAAAAGTTTAGTCACTGAGTAGGATCATTAACCTAAATTCACTTGCAAATCACTTGTGAGGTTCGAATCTATCGTTTGAGCTGGTCCTAAACCATTTTGTCATTTTACGATTATTACTTAAAACTGTTCCCAGAGCTTGCCTTTTTTCTTTTTTTTTTGTCTTTTTGCCTTTTCTAGGGCCACACCTGTGACATATGGAGGTTCCCAGGCTAGGGGTCTAATCAGAGCTATAGCCGCCGGCCGACGCCACAGCCACAACAACGCGGGATCCGAGCCACGTCTGCAACCTACACCACAGCTCACGGCAACACAAGATCCTTAACCCACTGAGCAAGGCCAGGGATCGAACCCGCAACCTCATGGTTCCTAGTTGGATTCGTTAACCACTGAGCCACGACAGAAACTCCAAGAGCTTGCCTTTTCCAAAGGGTGGCCTAACACAACCACTGAACATCTCTGGGAATTATCCTAAAGAGAACACTGTTTCCAAGAAAATTAACTAAATCTGAGCAAGAGCAGTGAAAATCTATGTCACCTGAGCCACAGTTCAGCCCCCATCTCTGCCCCTCCAATGTCAGTGAGAAGGACGCGCCACCCCATGGCCACAGAACCAAGGACACAGGGCGCCCTCTCTCCTCACTTCTCAACCTAGGGCTATGGTTATCTCCCAGGAGGGTGCAGGCAGAAAAATGTTGCCTGTCATCAAGCCATCAGCCACTGCAGCTGCCCCAGTGGCGGATCCTAAGGCGAATTTAGGATGGAGAAAAAGAGGATACCAGCCCTAGGTAGTTAAGATGCATACCTAAGAAATAATTTTAATGATCCCAGATCTGTATTTTCTCATATATAGAAAAGCACTCAAATCATTAACCTGAAATATCTTCGTGATTAGCAGTAACTATTCCTTTCTCTTCCAACAAAAGCTCCTATAGAGCCTGGCTCTCCCCTTATTTCTTTGGAACAAACCGTTCCTTGAGGCCAAGAGGCTGTGTCTCAGGTTAGAGTCCTTAGTAAGGTCCCCAAATAAAATATAACCCTCAACTTTTAGGTTGTGTATATTTTTTTTCAGTTGAGAAGACCAACAAACTAAACCATAGGCCAGCTAGAAGTCTGACGGGCGAAACCAAAGGAAGGCAGCAAAGAAGAGGCCCCAAACAGGAGCAAGTCTCAAAGACTACAGGTGGGCCAGAATTTAAAATATCTTTCTTGGAGTTCCCGTCGTGGCTCAGTGGTTAACGAATCCGACTAGGAACCATGAGGTTGTGAGTTCGATCCCTGGCCTTGCTCAGTGGATTAAGGATCTGGCGTTGCTGTGAACTGTGGTGTAGGTTGCAGACGTGGCTCGGATCCCGCGTGGCTGTGGCTGTGGCGAAGGCTGGCGGCTACAGATCCTGTTAGACCCCGGACCTGGGAACCTCTATATGCTGCAGGTGTGGGCCCAAATAAGGCAAAAAGACAAAAAAACAAAAATCTTTCTGTGGGGCAGGTTTAGGCTCCAGGGCATTGTCAAAAATAAAAGAGCAATCACTGTGAGATGAACAGCAGGGCGTGATACCAACAAAAGCAGCCAGCTTAACCAAGAGATGGAAGACAGAGCCCTTCTGCCACACACAAAATAAACTAGAAATGGATTAAAGGCTGAAAAAACCTAAAACCAAGACCGGATACTATAAAACACCCAGAGGAAAATACAAGCAGAACACTCTTTGACGTAAATCCCAGAAATATTTTTGGGGATCCATCTCCCAAAGTAAAGTTACTAAAAAAAAATAAATGAATGGGGAGTGCCCTTCATGGCTCAGCGGTAAACAAACCCGACTAGGATCCATGAGGACGTGGATTCGATCCCTGGCCTCAATCAGCGGGTTAAGGATCCGGCGTTGCTGTGAGCTGTGGTGCAGGTCACAGACATGGCTCGGATCCCGCGTTGCTGTGGCTGTGGTGTAGACCAGCGGCTGTAGCTCCGATTAGACCCGTAGCCTGGGAACCTCCACATGCCATGAGTGTGGCCTGAAAAAAACCAAATAAATAAACAAATAAATAGGACCTAATTAAATTTAAAAGCTTTTATACAGCAAAGAAAACCAATGACAAAATGAAAAGACAACCTACTGAATGGGAGAAAATATTTTCAAATGATATGACCAATAAAGGATTGATAGCCATTATATAAACAGCTCATGTAACTCAAGGTCAAAAAACAAACCAAACCCTCATACACTGTAAATTCGTGAACGTAAGTTGGTGGGAATGGAAACTGGTGAAGCCTCTTTGCAAAACAGTGTGCAAGTTTCTCCAAAAAACTAAAGAAGGAACTGTCATATGAACCAGGAATTCCACTCCTGGATATATACCGAGAAAAACGAAAATATTAATGCACTCCAGTGTTGATAGCAGCATTATTTGCAACTGCCAAGATATGGAAGCAACCTAAGGTGTCTATCGACAGAGGACTGGATAAAGAAGATATGGTGTATACACACATACACACACACACGCACACCAGAATACTACTTGATATTACTGTATGGTATCACTTATATGTGGAATCTAAAACATACAACAGGAGTTCCCGTCGTGGTGCAGCAGAAACAAATCCGACTAGGAACCATGAGGTTGCGGGTTCGATCCCTGGCCTCACTCAGTGGGTTAAGGATCCGGCGTTGCCGTGAGCTGTGGTGTAGGTCGCAGATGCGGCTCGGATCCCGCGTTGCTGTGGCTACGGTGTAGGCCAGCAGGTGTAGCTCTGATTCAACCCCTAGCCTGGGAACCTTCATATGCCACACCTGCGGCTCTTAAAAAAAAAAAATGAAGAATCAATCAAAAATCGATAGAAATTATGCACTCTGAAGAACAGAGAAGAAAGTAGCCTCGGAAAAATGTGGGACACTGTTAAGGACACCGACATTCACAGAACAGGCATATCTGAAGGAAAGGAAACAGGGAAAAGAGTAGGAAAAGTATTGGAGGAAATAATGACTGAACACTTTTCCAATGTGATTGAAAGCATTACCCTACACAACAGGCAGACAGCGTCAGAACTGAGTTCAATTCCCTGACACCCGGCTAGTGCCTGGGGTACGCTCCCCCCACCCCACCCCCCGGAAACACACATGTTGGAATTGGTACTACACCCAATTTATATACATAAACCATGAATCTCACTTTTTGAACTGATTTTTTTTTAATTAAATAGAAAGAGGAGTTCCTGTTGTAGCTCAGTGGTTAATGACTAGTATCCATGAGGATGCAGGTTGGCTCCCTGGCCAGCTCCTTAACCCACTGCACCATAGCAGGAACTCCAGAAAAGTCTTTATTTGTGAGTCTACTCAGAGGAAATCAGCAAAGAGTGTTGCATTTCCAAGGGCTGCAAAGGGAAGAACCCTACCAGGAATGCGGGGCCTTAAACTGTGAGCGACCCCCACATCCAGCGCTGCCATGAGCTGAGGTGTAGGTGGCAGACGCGGCTTGGACCCTGCATTGCTGTGGCTGTGGCAGCTACAGGTCCAATTCCACCCCTAGATTGCGAACCTCCATATGCCACAGGTGTGGCCCTAGAAAGAAAGAAAGAAAGAGAGAAAAAAAGAGAGAAAGAGAGAAAGAAAGAAAGCAAGGAAGGAAGGAAGGAAGGAAGGAAGGAAGGAAGGAAGGAAGGAAGGAAGGAAAGAAAGAAACAAATAAAGAAAGAGAAAGGCACCAGAGCTTCTAAAACACTGGCAATATTCTATTTAACCCGGATTGGTAGTTTCAGGGGTCTTCACTTGATGATTATTTGTATACACATATTTTATACTTTCTGCTATATGTATGACTTACCACATAATTTTTTTTTAAAATCACCAAAAAAAAGGGCAACAAGCCCAGGTTCCCCATCCCACTCCTCTCCATAACACTGACTTCTGCCGTATGCACAGTGGATGCAGGAAGCCGTGTTCGTCCCAGCCTATGATGGGATTTTTTTAAAGGAAATGTACACCAGTGGGAAGAGGCAAGACGCAAGAGCGATTTGGGGCGGGGAGAGCACAAGACCTGGGAGCTGTTTTTAGAAAGCAGGTGTGCCAGACAGGAATAATTGTTTCTAAGACTGTACACCCACATGGTTCCTAAGACTGTAAAAGTGTTAGAAAAAATTTTTTTTTTGGCCACACCTGTGGCATATGGAAGTTCCCAGGCCAGGGATCGAACCCGAGCCACAGCTGCAATCTATGCTGCAGCTACAGCAATGGCGGATTCTTAACCCACTACGCCATGCCGGGGATCAAACCCATGTTGGAGCAGAAATGCCAGCTCCTTAACCCACTGCACCATAGCAGGAACTCCAGAAAAGTCTTTATTTGTGAGTCTCCTCAGAGGAAATCAGCAAAGAGTGTTGCATTTCCAAGGGCCGCAAAGGGGAGAACCCTACCAGGAATGCGGGGCCTTAAACTATGAGCGACCCCCACATCCCAGCGCACAGGCACTGCAGAGGAAGACAAAAGAGCACGCCCAAGCTGGTGGTTAGCAGGTGCTCACTGATTCAAGGCAGACAGGCTCAACCCAAAGGCGCCCCATAAAAAGACCATGCCCACACACTGAGGACCCTGGCCAGAACCATGATATATACAAGCAAGATTTCCCAGTGAACGTCAACTCTCCCACACAACCGGTGGTATCTGGCCTCCAGGCCTTGAGATGGAAGAAGTTGACCCGGACTGTATCTTTGACTCCAAATAATAAGTAAAACCCACATTTCTTTTTTTTTTCTTTTGTCTTTTTAGAGCCACATCTGCAGCATATGGAAGTTCCCAAGCTAGGGGTGGAATCAGAACTGTAGCCGCCAGCCCACAGCCACAGCAACGCCAGTTCTGAGCCGCGTCTTCCATCTACACCGCGGCTCACGGCAATGGCCGGATCCTTAACCCACTGAGCGAGGCCAGGGATCGAACCTGCATTCTCATGGATGCTAGTTCCCACTGAGCCACGACGGGAACTCCAAAAGCCACAATTCTAACACTAAGGGTCATGCAAGATGCTCGCGAGTGATGACGGGAGCTAAGGGGGAACACTGAAAAAGCCACAGATCCTGTCCAGTTCACCAAAAGTGACCTTGACATCCTAGTCCTTTTATTCTGGTCAATGAAAGGTCTCTGCCGCCCTGAGATCCTCATACTCTCGAGGGCTGGGAAACCAGCGTGTCTCACTCAGGGGTCTAGAGCACAGTTTACCAAAAGCATCTCCCTACAGCTGCATTAACTAGTCTTGGCAGAACCCAAGCAGGTCGGTAAGGCAGCTGTGGCTCCAGCAGTGAAGTGAGAGCCTGGCCCCCATTTAGTCCAGCCCTACCTTCCTCACTGTCTCCAGCTCCTGCTGCTTGTTTTCGTTTGCCACCTGGAGCTCCTTCATTTGTCGCTCCAGCTCCTCGTGCTCAGCCAGCAGCTTCTTCCGGAGTTCTTTGCGACGCTGGCGGGCTTCTTTGTGCGGTGGGGGGCTGCCCAGCTTCAACAGGTGGATGGTAGAGTGGATGGCTGTGAAAGACGTAGGAGGAAAAAGAGGAGAACCCCTTATTCTCTGTAAGCTTAACCATAAATGGCATAGTGGGAAGAAAAATCAAAGCTCCAGGATAGATTCTGATCTAGCCACTGAGCAGTGGTGTGGCCGTGAGCAAGTCACTGAACCTCCCTTTTTTTTTTTTTTCGGTCTTATGTCTTTTTTAGGGCCCCAACCATGGCAGATGGAAGTTCTCAGGCTAGGGGTTGAATCAGAGCTATGGCTGCCGGCCTTCGCCACAGCCACAGCAATGTAGGATCCGAGCCTCATCTGCAACCTACACTGCAGCTCACGGCAACACCGGATCCTTAACCATTAGCAAGGCCAGGGATCGAACCCATGTCCTCATGAGTCCTTGTCGGGTTCGTTAACCACTGAGCCATGACGGGAACTCCCAAGTCACAGGACCTCTTGACACAACTGGCTTCTCATCTCTAAAATCAGAGAGATGGAGTTCCCGTCGTGGAGCAGTGGTTAACAAATCCGACTAGGAACCATGAGCTTGCAGGTTCGATCCCTGACCTCGCTCAGTGGGTTAACGATCAGGTGTTGCCATGAGCTGTGGTGTAGGTTGCAGAAGTGGCTCAGATCTGGCATTGCTGTAGCTGTGGTGTAGGCCGGCAGCAACAACTCTGACTAGACCCCTAGCCTGGGAACCTCCATATGCCGCGGGTGTGGCCCAGACAAGATAGTTAAATAAATAAATAAATAAAGCAGAGAGATGATCTCTGAGGTCCCTCTGGGCTCCAGGGTTCCATAACTGTCTGTCTGTGCTTAAACAGATGCTTGATTTGAAAATCTGACACACATTTGAGGAACTTAGAACAAGACTTTCAACTGCCTTCTCTAAAATTCCCAAAAGGCCAAATATAAATAAGACCTAGAAAGGACTGGGATTCCAAGTTCCTGGTCTCTGATTTGCTCCCTGCTGTGTATAATTTTTTTGTCTTTTTGCCTTATCTAGGGCCGCACCCACGGCATATGGAGGTTCCCAGGCTAGGGGTCTAATAGGAGCTGTAGCCGCCGGCCTTCGCCACAGCCACAGCCACGCGGGATCCCAGCCGCGTCTGCGACCTACACCACAGCTCACGGCAACGCCAGATCCTTAACCCACTGAGCGAGGCCAGGGATTGAACCCGCAACCTCAAGGTTCCTAGTCGGATTCGTTAACCACTGAGCCACGACAGGAACTCCTCTGCTGTGTATAATTATCTACCCCTCATCAAAGCCTTATGAAACCACCTTGACTCTATGTGCCTTTCCTGAGGTGATAACTGCAGTACCATTAACACCTGTGACATTTATATATATGTGTGTGTGTGTGTATACATATATACATATACACATATAAACATATATACACATATGTATACACACACACATACACATATATATACACACACACCTTTTATGTGCATTATTTAATTTTTAACCTGTGGCATATGGAAGCTCCCAGGCTAGGGGTTGAACCAGAGCTGCAGCTGAGCCCTACACCACAGCCACGGCAACACTGGATCCAAGCCACATCTGCAACCTATGCTGCAGCACCAGGTCCTTAACCCACTGAGCGAGACCAGGGATCGAACCCGCATCCTCACCGATACTATGTCAGGTTCCTGACCCAGTGAGCCACAGCGGGATTACCCGCTTTATCTACTTCTCATATGAAATCTGATTTCTTTCCTTCTTGTTTCGATTTCTTTCTTTCTTTTTTTTCCAGTCATGCCTGCGGCGTGCAGCAGGTCCCAAGCCAGGGATCTTATCTGTGCCACAGCAGTGACCCCACTGGATCCTTAACCCACTGAGGCCACCAAGAAACCCTTCATTTATTTAAATTGGTAATAATTTCACACTCTTCAAATTCAAAAACGTGAAAGGACACAGATGAAGTCTCCATTCTAACTGTCCCCAAGGACTGAACTCGCCACTCCACAACTAAGGCTAAAAATTTCTTGCATCTCTTTCCTGAGGTATTTAAAGACTATACGAATAAACACAGGCATATGCCCTCCACCTTCTGGGGACACAAATGTTGGCATAACGCACTCTCAGAGCCTTGCTTCTGGCCCACTTACTTTATATTGGAGAGCTGTCCCTATCGGTACCTCCAGTGCTATGCAGAAAACACTACACAGTTCTCCACTGTGCAGCTGTACCAAAGACTATTCAATCGTTCCCCAATTAAGGGACATTTAAGATGTTTTCACTCTCTCACAAACATATCTGCCACGCTGTGTCATTTTTTTAAAGTATGCAAGTGTATCTCCATTAGCTAATTACTAACCCTCAAAACAACCCTTCTAAGAAAGAGCTGCTGTTATTAGCCCCATTCCACAGAAGAGGAAAGCTGCTCCAGAGTTCCCAACTCACCCGCAGCGACCCAGGAAAGAGGATTCAGACCCAGGGAGACTTGCTTCAAACTATTCAACAGCATCAAAATGACCACAATTTTTTTTTTTTTTTTGCCTTTCGTCATTTTAGGGCCGCACCCACGGCACATGGAGGTTCCCAGGCTAGGGGTCTAACAGGAGCTGTAGCCGCCGGCCTTCGCCACAGCCACAGCAACGTGGGATCCGAGCCGCATCTGCGACCTACACCACAGGTCACGGCAGCGCTGGATCCTTAACCCACTGAGCGAGGCCAGGGATCGAACCCGCAACCTCATGGTTCCTAGTGGGATTCGTTAACCACTGAGCCACAACAGGAACTCCTACAACTTTCAAAAGAACAATTTCATCTATGTTCAAGAATATACTATTCAGACTCCCCCCTCCACGATTAAAAGGAAAACTGCAAATGGAGAGTTTCGTTCGTCTCTCATTTTGGAGTGGTACTTTAGTTTAAAAATTATGAAATTCAAAGTTGATGTGGATTTGCTCAATTATGTGAAACATATTACTGTTCAATTATTTGAAATGAGGGTTCAATTAAAAGTTCAATTATTTGGGAGTTCCCGTCGTGGCTCAGTGGTTAACGAATCCGACTAAGAACCGTGAGGCTGCGGGTTCGATCCCTGGCCTCGCTCAGTGGGTTAAGGATCCAGCGCTGCCGTGAGCTGTGGTGTAGGTCACAGACGTGGCTCGGATCCTGCGTGGCTGTGGCTGTGGCGAAGGCCGGCAGGTACAGCTCCTGTTAGACCCCTAGCCTGGGAACCTCCATATGCCACGAGTGCGACCCTAGAAATGGCAAAAAGACAAAAAAAAAGTTCAATTATTTGAAACTTAGGGATTTCTTTTGAAAGTAACAGATCTTGAAAATTACTTGAAGCAGGTCAAAAGCTATTGCCTAATTTCTCTTTTGTTTTACATATTACCAAATACTCAAAATGGCCACTTTATTCTTTAAAAGGGGAAATTCCATCCTTTATAGAGTAAGAGTAAATAAAACCAAAAATGTTCATTTTGTAATTTCTCCACAAGTTCATTAGACAAATGATATTGACGAAATTTTTGGGAACTCCTCTCAATTTGTTTTTTTTTTTTCAGCTACTACGTTTCACATAGAACTATAGACAATGAGGAAACAATACCATAATATCTTTAATGGGACTCAAAACCAAGTCAGAGCTCTCAAGTTATATCATGACAAATAATAAAAATTACCTTACCCTGAATCCACTCTTGTTTCTTCTTCTTATCTGAAGCACTGATTTCAAAGGTCTTATCAAAACATTTTATGAGAAAAAGGCATTTCTTTCCATCTCTGTCAGGCAAGGACTAAAACAGAAGCAAAACAAGTCTTTAAAATTTTAGTTTTAGGAGTTCCCATTGTGGCTCAGCGGTTAACGAACCTGACTAGTATCCGTGAGGACGCGGGTTTGACCTCTGGCCTTGCTCAGTAGATTAAGGATCCAGTATTGCCGTGAGCTGTGGTGTAGGTTGCAGACGCAGCTCAGATCCTGTGCTGTGGTGAAGGCAGGCAGCTGCAGCTCCAATTTGACCCCTAGCCTGGGAACCTCCATATGCTGCAGGTGCAGCCCTAAAAAGACCAAAAAAAAAAAAAAAATCAAGTACTTAGATTAACTTCAGTCTTTATTTATACAAGAAGCACCTAGAAAGGAGTATTACTGGTTTACTACTGCTGCCCCCTAGGGCATTATTTACGGTAAAAATGGCCCCTGGTTAGCATATTATCATATTACTGGGAGAATCACCAAAACCTGGGCTTTGGGCCTTCCTGAGCTGGGCTTTGGGCCTTCCTGAGCTGGGCTTTGGGCCTTCCTGAGCACAGAAACCTTTGCACCTGAGCAAATGAAATCTGATTTCTTTCCGGCTTGTTTCAATTTCTGGAAGATATCCTGGAAGATACCCCTATGCAACTGTTACAGTAGGTACCGACTCCCCTGAGCAATGAGGCTTCTAACCCAGAGTGATTCCCACACCTTCTAGATGCGTCTCTCCTCTCTTTGCAATAGGAATGTGGTGGCAGACCAGTTGTGGCTCCTTATAAGCAGACTGGTATGGCCTACGGTCATTTTATATGAGTCTCCACGTTTAGCTGAATTTAAGAAGACCCCTGACTGGGCACTGCCAAGCTGGGACATCAATACATAACCATTTCACCCACCAAAACATCTTATCATTTCTGAACGAGGTCTTAGGTATTCCAAATGTTTTTTCAGCAAATACAGATGTGGTCACAGGTCAGACATAAATTCAAAACTTGGAGTTCCCTGGTAGTGCTGGAGGTCAAGGATCTTGGGTTGCTGCTGCGGGTGAGGGTTCAGTCCCTGGCCCAGGAATCTCCACAAGCCACGGCAAGGCCAAATAAATACATAAAAATAAATTTCAAAACTGCATGTTCTTGAGGACTACACTTCTTTACAGAATTAGCACCTGTGCATAAAGTATCCTAAAGTCACTCTAACTATTCGAAAGCAATGCTCACAGCTTCTTTTGTTTTATTCATCACACTCAAAAATGGTCCAGATTTTCTGGCACATTCATGATTTCAAATACTGTCTCACTGAAATTTTTTTCTCTTCTTTTTTTTTTTTTTTGTTTTTTAGGGCCGCACCTGTGGCATATGGAGGTTCCCAGGCTAGGGGTCTAATAGGAGCTACAGTTGCTGGCCTACGCCACATGCGCAGCAATGCAGAATCCGAGCCACGTCTGCAACCTACACCACAGCTCATGGCAACACCAGATCCTTAACCCACTGAGCGAGGCCAGGGATCGAACCCGAAAGCTCATGGTTCTTAGATTCGTTTCCACTGTGCCACAACGGGAACTCCTGAAATCTTTACTTCCTTTTTTTATGACTCTATTTATTCAATAAATGATTCCTTAAATGTACAAATGAGATTAATCCCTATACTTTGTCTTCAATTATAAGACAAAAAAATAAATTCACATTAGAAAAAAAAATTTTTGTCAGGTATCTTTAAGTTTGGTTCAGAAACTATGGCACCTGTAAGCCTGCCTTATTTCAGAAACATAAATTTGAAGATCACTTTTTAGGCTCTGGAGTCTAGAAGGAAGATAAACCATTTGAACAGCAGGGGGCAGCACTGGACAGAAGTAACAGCTGACTCACCTCCACACAGCAGTTCTCATCCAAGAGAATGTCTCCTTTCTTATCTTTCAGATCCTCACTCACATAGTAAGAAATTATGTTGGGTTTTAGTACAAACCAGCGTTCAGTCCAGTTTTTCCGTCTATGGCCTTTTTTCATCATGTAACCCTGTGAAAGATTAAATCTGATATAAGTGCCTGTCCTTTGACTTACAAGAGCTAATTAATGCCTCTTCCTTGATATTCTTGCCTATTGTATTATCTGATGTAGGGTCACAAATACATGAATATCAATGGTTCTTACCCTTTGTGGATCATAAACCCTTTGAGGAGCTAAGAAGTCAGGGCGCTGCGCTAAAATTCATGCAAACATGTGCAGATGCAAACTATTGACTTTGGAGTGGATAAGCAATGAGATCCTGCTGTATAGCACGGAGAACTATATCTAGTCACTTGTGATGGAACGTGATGGAGGATAATGTGAGAAAAAGAATGTGTGTGTGTGTGTGCGTATATATATATATATATATATACACACACACACGTATACACATATATATATATGCATATATATAAGACGAAGTTACTTTACTGTATAGCTGAAACTGGCAGACCATTGTAAATCAACCATAACAGAAAAAATAAAGATCTTAAAAATAGAAAAGTTTACACAGATTTTTAGACACTCCGATAGCCACGCCTCACTTTCCCACCAAAAGCTATATGCAGATAAGAGACTCAGGACTCCTGATGTTAATAGCACTGTGGGGGGGTTCTAAGTTTCTTATCTTTTAGGGATACCTACTGGAACACTTATAGATAAAATAAATGCGTGGATTTGTGCCAAGATAATAACAGGAGGTAAAATAAGTGGGGAGGATTAAAACTGGGTGTGGCCAAAAAAACCTCAAAAACCAAAAAATGCAACATTACTATATAAAGGTATTTTTCCCAAAAGTAAGGTTATTTTTCTGATTTTATAAAAATAATATATAAGTGTTCCTGTCGGGGTTCAGCAGAAACGAATCTGACAAGCAACCATGAGGACGCAGGTTTGATCCCTGGCCTCGCTCAGTGGGTTAAGGATCTGGCGTCCCCGTGAGCTGTGGTGTAGGTTGCAGACATGACTCGGATCCTGTGTTGCTGCGGCTGTGGCGTAAGCCAGCAGCTACAGCTCTGATTCGACTCCTAGCCTGGGAACCTCCATATGCCACAGATATGGCCCTAAAAAGACCCAAAAAATGATAATAAATAGCATAAAAATAATATATATGATATAATAATTGTAATACATTAACACTTTGACACTCATCCTCTGGGCAACACCACACACACGTCACCCCATGAATGAGGCCACAAGACACTGGCTGCTCCGTCTGTTTTTCACTCAACAATATGCTATGGGATCTTTAAGGTGAATGGGTATGAAAGGAAAGCACTTTTAGAAATGTGACCATTTAAGCAGTTCTCTCAAAACCGGAACTTCCCAATGTTTTGTTTTTTTTTGTCTTTTTGCCTTATCTAGGGCCGCACCCGTGACATATGGAGGTTCCCAGGCTAGGGGTCTAACAAGAGCTGCAGCCGCCGGCCTTCGCCACAGCCACAGCAACGTGGGATCTGAGTCGCGTCTGCAACCTACACCACAGTTCACGGCAACGCCGGATCCTTAACCCACTGAGCAAGGCCAGGGATCGAACCCGCAACTTCATGGTTCCTAGTTGGATTCGTTAACCACTGAGCCACGAAGGGAACTCCGGAACTTCCCAATGTTAATTGTACTTCAAAACTGCATCAGTAATTCTTTATAAAGAGTGCCTAATACCCGATGAGGAAAGTAAGAAGCTTTATTCCTGTTCCAAATCAGTGTAAAAAGTCTAAGTGACTTATGCTCGTCTCTGTGAGGAAAATTTGTATTTCAAACACGCGCAAGTCAGAAGGTGAGGAGAAACAGTGTTCCAGAACTCTTACCTGTTTCAAAACGTCTAATATAAGCTCATTAAAAACTTCATTAATAGCCATGGACACCGTCTGCCGATCCATGCCTTTGCTAAACTGTCCATTTCCAATGAGCTCAATCAGTTCCCAAGCAGAAAGGCCATCTTTACTGTCATCGAAGTTGATTTTATAATGTTCAAATTGTTCTTGTTGCCAGCCGCCTCCCATAGCTTCTGTAAGTTTCTTAAGCAGGTATTCAATCTATATGAAGAATTAAAAAATTATTATTTCCTCCAAAAAAATTGTTTTAACTTAGGTAGGTGTCTTTATTATTTATACCAAAAAGGTGAATTCAGGAAATATTCTTTTAGGGTTCCAAAACATGTGTCTTTCAAGAGTCATGATACTATCAGGGAGAAGCATAGCAAAAAAATGCCACTGATTTCTATATTAACCTCAAGTAAAGGAATTTTTAAAAAGGGGACCCCTTTAACAGTATCATATATCTGTATATAGAACTAAAGCAAACCGCACACATACACTATCCCACACAAACTAACTGATGTGATCTGCTTACCCTCTGCTGAATTTGAACATATCAGAGTATTAATTTTCCTGAACCAATATTCACGCACTAAAAATAAATAAGCATCTCAAAAGCAGTGTGTACAAGTTAGTCCCCAGTTTACAAATTTTTGAAATTCATGTTGCTTCTTCCCACTAGAACACTGACTGTTGTAAAGAAGGAGGAATTCCTAGCCTGGGCTGGAAAGGCTTATTAAATCCCGAAACACACAGCTTTTGTACCAAAAAAAAAAACAGTAGAAAATGCCACTATCGAAATAGTAACAGTTAAAGAAAAGAGTGAGGCAAGAACACTGAATAAGAATTGGTCTTCTGCAAAGCCTGGATATTGCTCTCTCAAACTCAACATGTCCAAAATGGAAAAAAATCATCTTTACCTTCCAAATGGCTCGTCCCATTATTGATTTCAGTTGGGAGTAACATCCTTCACCCCTGCCAGGATCCTGTTCCCCAATCCCTGACATCAAATCAGTGAGAGAGTCCCCCTGTTTTGACTTCCCCTTCGTAAGCCCCACCCTGGCTCCCTACAGCCTAAAGTGCACAGGCCAAGCCGCTGTGTCCTCTGTCCCTGATGAGCACGTCCTGCCTATTATGTCTAGCAAGCTTCCGGCCATGCCCCACTGTAGATTTTTTTTTTTTTGTCTTTTTTTTTTTTGTGTAGAGCCGCACTCGCAGCACATGGAGGTTCCCAGGCTAGGGGTCTAACAGGAGCTGGAGCTGCCGGCCTTCGCCACAGCCACAGCCACGCGGGACCCGAGCCACGTCTGCAACCTACACCACAGCTCACGGCAACGCCGGATACTTAACCCACTGAGCAAGGCCAGGGATCGAACCCGCAACCTCATGGTTCTTAGTCGGATTCGTTAACCACTGAGCCACGAAGGGAACTCCCCCCACTGTAGATTTTACACTCCCATACCAGCATCATCACCGCAGGTCCCAAGCATGCTCTGTAAAGGGCTGGCTAGAAAATGGTTAAGCCTGGGGACTTCCCATTGTGGCGTGGCGGAAATGAATCTGAGGATGCTGGTTTGATCCCTGGCCTCGCTCGGTGGGTTAAGGATCCGGAGTTGCCGTGAGCTGTGGTGTAGGTCACAGATGTGGCTGGGATGAGATGTGGCTTGTTGTTGGTGGGCAGCTGTAGCTCCGATTCGACCCCTAGCCTGGGAACTTCCATATGCCACAGGCGCGACCCTAAAAAAGCAAAAAAGAAAGAAAGAAAGAAAGAGAGGGAAAGAAAGAAAGAAAGGGGGGGAGAGAAAAGAAAAAGAAAGAAAGAGAGAGAGGAAGGAAGAAAGAAAGAGAAAAAGGAAGAAAGAAAGAAAGAAGAGAGAGAGAAGGAAGAAGGAAGGAAAAAAGGGAAGGAAGGAAGATAGGAAGAAGGAAGGAAGGAAGGGAGAAAAAACAGTTAAGTCTGTGTACATCTCTGGCATATGTTCTTCCTCTGGGGGTGTTCCCCCCTTTTTTTAACAACGCTTTAAATATGTAAGAACTATTCTTAGCACATGGGCAATCTAAAAACAGGCTGTGGGCTGAATTCTGCCTGCAAGCTGTAGTTTGCCAACACTTGCTATAGATTCTAAGTAGTTTACCCACTGAGCACACTTTCTTAGGCTTCAGTGTCTTTCCCTACACTGTCCTGAACGTCCAGATTACCTCCTCCCCATTTCTTTATCTGGCTAACTGGTATTTGCTTAAATCCTACATGGTCTCCAACGCTCCCCCTCCAAGTGGTGCAAGCAGCATCAGCACCACCTGGAACGCTGTTGGAAATGAAGCAGCTCACACTCCACCCAAGACCCCAAAAATGAGACTCTACATTTTAACAAGTCCGGATACACATCAAAGTTTCAGAAGCACTGCTCTGGTCAAAACGCACTGACCCAGGTCACGTGCTTCTTTTCTATGTCACTGCACTCAGCATACTGTACCGAAATTATCTCTACACTTACATGCTGGCCGCTGGCCAATCTTCTGAATTCCTTTATAGGAGGGACAGTGTCCCACTCATTTTGAATCTCCAGAAGCCAGCATCATACGTAGAATGTGGTGGAACTCAATTAATGAAACAGAAATAAACTAAGCTAAGCCTCAATTTCCTCATTTATGAAATGAGTATAACACTCCTCATATAGAACTACTATGGGGGTACAAGAGGACAAATATTGAACATTGTGCACCATGTCTGGCCTAGTAGGTACTCCATCAGCGTTAGGTCTTTCTTTCTGCACATTTAAATGGAGTTCCCTCCGTGGCCCACTGGGCTAAGAACCTGACTACAGTGGTTGGGGTGCTGGGGAACTGTGGAACGCTGTTGGAAATGAAGCAGCTCACACTCCACCCAAGACCCCAAAAATGAGACTCTACATTTTAACAAGAATCCCACGTGTTTCCGGATACACATCAAAGGATCCAGCTTTGCTGCAGCTGTGGTGCAGGTAGCAGATGCAGCAGGTAGCAGGTAGCAGATGCAGCTCACATCCAGTGTTGCATCTCTGGTTCAGTCCCTACCCTGGGATCTTCCATATGCTACAGGTATGGCCATAAAAAGAAAAAAAATGGAAAGAAAGAAAGGGAAACGGAAGAGGGAAGAAGGAAGGAGAGAATGGGACAGAAAAGAGAGATGGAAAAAAAGAAACAGGAAAGGAGTTCCCATCATGGCTCAGTGGTTAACAAATCCGACTAGGAACCATGAGGTTGCGGGTTCGATCCCTGGCCTTGCTCAGTGGGTTAAGGATCCGGCGTTGCCGTGAGCTGTGGTGTAGGTTGCAGATGCGGCTCGGATCCTGGGTTGCTGTGGCTCTGGTGTAGGCCGGCGGCTACAGCTCCGATTAGACACCTAGCCTGGGAATCTCCACATGCCGAAGGTCCGGCCCTAGATAAGGCAAAAAGCCAAAAAAAAAGAAACAGAGAAAAAAAGTCAATTACACAAATAAATGACCAAAGCAAAATACCTTAAACGCATTATTACCATGCACAGAAGTTCAGTCTCCCAAAGGCCAAAAACAGGGGCCCATGGTGCTTAACCCATAACCTGGGATAAAGGCACTACTAGAAGTTTTAGCAGTGAGGCTCTGGGTGTGACCACATGTACAGACAGGATGACAAAAAGTAGGCGTGACGAGCTGTTGCATCCAACTGACCATTAGTATTCCAAGTCAGGAAAAAGCCTTGGCTTTTCCTCACCTACCACTGGCAATGGACGCAGGGCCCTCGTACCCTGAGCTTCAAGTCCTCCTGGTTTTTCCCCGATGTTTCCTGTGAGCGGCAAGCTCAGCCGCAGAGGCAGCTTCCCAGGCACCACCTTCCGAAGGTGCCCTGCCTACCCTTCAGAGTGTGCCACCAGCACCCAGCATCTGCTCCGCAGTCCCAGCGACTGCCAAGCAACTGATCGAGATTCATTTCCTGTTGACTTTAACCACAATCATATACTTATCATAACCAAATGACTTAAGGACCTCTTCGTTCACTCTAATGGGCCAAGGGGAGACAAACATTGCCATTGTCAACCATTCAAGCATACTTAATAATAAACCACGTGCTGCTGTGCTGCTCTGAGCAGCCTGCATCAATTCTAAGAGCTCATTCAGTTTCAGGAAGCAGCTTACTTCCTCCTTCCAAGGCAAGTTGCACCAAAAATAACAAAGAATAAACTTTCGAGCTGCATGTGATTTTTCAGGCCTCTGCCTCCAAAATTTACTTGTTAAAAGTTCTTTCTCTGTAATGATGAAAGAAGGCCTTTAATCCCCTAATAACAGTTCGGACTTCGTTACACTAAAGATCTCCTGAAACTATTCCAGGTTTTTATATTTAATTGCATAAAGGCAACTCTTCTAAATAAGCAACAGTCACATCCTGTTTTGTTCTTGGCACTGGGGGAAATGTATACTCAAGTAAAAACTACGCTTTACAGACACACATTTCCAGGAATATCATTTGACAAAAATTACATAACCATTTCAAATGGTGACATGCTACTTCTTGACTTTTGTATAGGAAGTCACTTAATTTAATTCATTATTTTTGATGCTGCTTTCAAGGTGGTGGGAAATGGAGTCAAAAGCAAACTTATTTATACCACTTATGTTATTCACATAACTACCACGTATATCTTTAGTATTAGGCAAAGCTGGACGATAAAATCTGATTTAAAAACACTTTGACAAAAATAATTAAAATTAAAAAAAACACTTTGGACTTAAAATGCAAATGATGATTATGGTAAATGACTGAAAACCTGAAAATTGCTTTAAATGAACAAAACCTAAAAATTGTGAGTAACAGGACAAATCAAACTCATGATAAATTAAGACAGTCTTCAAAAATGTTTAAATGTACCTGTTTTCATACTAAATTTCATTAAACTCTGTAAGTCTAAAACTGGTTCAAAATACGCTTCTTTTTAATGCTATTAAAGTATTCAGGAAGGAAGCAAAATCTAAGAAAGAACAGAAACCTTAAGGAAACACTCTAGTGTTTTTCACAAAATGTGTGACCTTGAATTTGCAGTGCTTGAGCAAAGACCAGCAGATGTGCTAAGAGCTCAATAAATACAAGGCCATATTTCAAACCTCAGGAGGCTCGTTCAACAGCCAGACAAAGCAATTCCACATAAACCTGTTTTTAAAATCTCTTCTTACCCCACAGAAGTACTCCTGGTCACAAGAGAAATAATCTCAACAACTCAAATTCCACTTCTAATCAGAAAAAATGCTGAGGGAGTTAAGGACTTCAGAACAACAGAACAGGGAGTTCCCATTGTGGCTCAGTGGGTTACGAACCCGACTAGCATCCGTGAGGATATGGGTTCGATCCCTGGCCTCGCTCAGTGGGTTAAGGACCCGACATTGCTGCTAGATGCAGTTCAAATCCTGAGTTGCTATGGCATAGGCTGGCATAGTTCGACCCCTAGGCTGGGAGCTTCCACGTGCCTTAAAAAGAAAAACAAACAAACAAATAAAGAGGGTAAGTCCAAATAATGACATGACAAGGTATGCTCCCTAGCTATCCTGACAAGTCAAAAAGAGGACCATGCATTCCTGTCAGCCTGCAAAGACAAAGGCAGGCAAGCTTCGGAGCCTTGGCTGGGTGTGGGAAAATAAAAGTCATAGCCCACATTCAAGTCTTACGTGGGTCTCAGTTTTGCAGGTCACCTGGAGCAGAAATTTTTGAGCGTCTTAGGCACAGCAGTCAGGAAGCTGATACTGACTGGCTCTCTCCAAAGCCTGTGATGATTTAAAGTCAATGACAAGGAGTTCCCCTGTGGTGCAGCAGGTTAAGGATCAGGCGTGGTCACTGCAGTGGCTTGTGTTGCAACTGTGGTATGGGTTTGTTTCCTAGCCCAAGAACTGCCACAATCCATGGGCACAGCCAAAACATAAATGAGTAAATAAAGCCAGTGACAAGACCTCCACGTTAAGTAAGAGCTGTTTTGAGGAGTAAGGTGAGTTTGCTTGCTCACTAATTTCTAACTCTGAAATCAGGACAAGGTCATTTTCAAGTCCGCCATGAATATTTTAGTGACGGAAAGAACCAAAAGATCATGAGTAAGAGACCCACCCCATCTCCACTTCCAAAAAAACACAAATTTTGAACACTGGGTGTAACTACAAAATGTCTTTAAAAATGGAGTTCCTGTTGTGGCTTCAGTGGAAATGAATCTGACTAATATCCATGAGGACGCAGGTTTGACCCCTGGCCTCACTCAGTGGGTTAAGGATCTGGCGTTGCCGTGAGCTGTGGTGTCAGTCGCAGATGCGGCTTGGATCTGGCGTTGCTGTGGCCATGGCGAAGGCCGGCGGCTACAGCTCCAATTCGGCCCCTAGCCTGGGAACCTCCATATGTCTTGGAATCTACTTTAAAAAGACCAAAAAAAAAAAAGTCTTAAAAAAAGACACTAGTGATTTTACTAGCATAACTCTTCCAACGGCAGCTAGGTTTTTAAAATACCACTGCAATACCTTTTTCTACATCTAGCAATATTGTATTCCCTTCTATACATCATCTCTGTATTAAGCGAGACAATTTTCAAGAACAAAAATTCCACAGCGTGTTTTATTATTTCCCTTTTAACACAGGTGCACAATTACATTATCATCCTCATTATTAAGCACCAAGAAACAGTTCTTACCACTCTAGTATAACTGCCTGCCCCTTGACTGCCAATGATCATCTTTACTGTCTGAACTAAGCGTCACTTCTTACTCAACACTAATTTTTCTATAGCATCTAATGCCAGGAACTGCTTTTCTGCTTCTTAGAGCTTTTTCTTTCTTTGGCACCCGTGACTCAACACTC
>PVHT021183666.1:36677357-36790441 GCA_004024745.2 Catagonus wagneri
GCCGCGGCATATGGAGGTTCCCAGGCTAGGGGTCTAACAGGAGCTGGAGCTGCCGGCCTTCGCCACAGCCACAGCCACGCGGGATCCAAGCCACGTCTGCGACCTACACCACAGCTCACGGCAACGCTGGATCCTTAACCCACTGAGCGAGGCCAGGGATCGAACCCGCAACCTCATGGTTCCTAGTCGGATTTGTTAACCACTGAGCCACGAAGGGAACTCCCCCGCTTCCATTTCATCCAAACTTACTCCCATGGCTTTCCTGCCTCTGTCTCCAGCCCTGGTCCCTCCCATTTCTAGACACACTCTTCCGGCTGAAACTGGGCAGCTCCACGAGCACGTTCCATTCAAAATACCCAAAGTACCAAATCCATCAGCATACAGCGTATCGCCAATCTGCGTGTCACCCTCCTGGTCATTCCCATACGCACACATGCCGCCGAGTAAACATTTATCATGAGGCCAGACACTAAGTTCAAGGCTTCACATAATATCGACTATTTCAGTCCTCACAAGAGTCCAAGGAAGGAAGTGGTTATCCCCGCTTTCCAGATAGGGAAACCCGAACAGAGATAAAGTCATCTGGTCAAGGTCACGGAACTGAAGGGATTTAAACTTGGCAGTGTGATTTCAGAGACCATGCTCTAAACAACTATACTAGATTATTACCTCCCACTCGCCCAGACCTGAAATGTGTCTCTTTTTCTGCACAGCCTTCACGTTCCAGTGAGAAGGGACATGTGTCCTTCTCGCTCTCTTTTTTTTTTGCTTTTTGGGGCCACACTCACGGCATATGGAGGTTCCCAGGCTAGGGGTCTAATTGGAGCTACAGCTGCCAGCCTACACCACAGCCACAGCAATGCAGGATCCAAGACGTATCTGCGACCTACACCACAGCTGGCAACAGCGGATCCTTAACTCACTGAGCGAGGCTGGGGGTGGAAGCCGCAACCTCATGGTTACTAGCTGGATTTTTTTCCGCTGAGCCACAACGAGAACTCCTGTCCTTCTTTTTGACTGCTCAGCATCTAACCCACTTCTCGTGTCTGGGGAATTCCCAATGTGGAAGCTAAAAACACAGATGGATCCTTTCCAGGCCTCCTTGGCAGCTAGCTCATGGCACCTGACCTGGAGCATAAAAAATTAGATGGGAGTTCCCGTCATGGCTCAGTGGTTAACGAATCCGACTAAGAACCATGAGGTTGCGGATTCGATCCCTGGCCTTGCTCAGTGGGTTAAGTATCCGGCGTTGCCGTGAGCTGGGGTGTAAGTTGCAGACGCGGCTCGGATCCCGCGTGGCTGTGGCTGTGGCAAAGGCCAGCGGCTACAGCTCCTGTTAGACCCCTAGCCTGGGAACCTCCATATGCCACGGATGTGGCTCTACATAAAGGCAAAAAGACAAAAAAAAAAAAAAAATTAGATGCATCAGGTTCTGTGATTGGGAAGCAGGCACAGAAAACGCCCCGTGGCAGCAAAAACAGTTGCTAAAGATCTGAGTTCTTGGGCAGCACCAGTGTGCAGGGCCAGAGGTGGTCCATGGTACAAGTACAACACCCAGTTTTCCCTGTGGTTCCTCACTTGGGTTGTTCCAGGCTACACAGCCTCCACACCCGGTTTTACAACCATCTTAGCCATACTGTAAGCTACCCAATATCTTTTTTTTTTTTTTTTTTTGCTTTTTAGGGCGGCACTCGCAGCGTATGGAGGTTCCTAGGCTAGGGGTTGAATCGGAGCTACGGCTGCTGTCCTGGGCCACAGCCACAGCAACCCCAGATCCGAGTCGCATCTGCGACCTACACCACAGCTCACGGAAATGCCAGATCCTTAACCCACTGAGCGAGGCCAGAGATCAAATCCGCAGCCTCATGGGTCCTAGTCGGATTCATGTCTGCTGTGCCTCGACGGAAATTCCTACCCACTATCTTTGTAAAAAAAATTCTTTTTGGCTTAAGTAAGTCAATTCAGCTGTTTCCAAGATGGGCAAATCAGCCAAGCTGAGTATCTCACTCATCTAGACATGAGTTTGCTTTGCTTTCCTGCCTCATATAACCTTGCCCACGATTCCTTCCACCCAGAATTCTTCTCCTCTACCTTCAACATTAGTAGAAATTCTTCCTGGGAGTTCCCGTCATGCCTCAGTGGTTAACGAATCCAACTAGGAACCATGAGGTTAGGGGTTCGATTCCTTGGCCTTGCTCAGTGGGTTAAGGATCCGGTGTTGCCGTGAGCTGTGGTGAAGGTCGCAGACGCGGCTCGGATCCTGCGTGGCTGTGGCTGTGGCGAAGGCAGGCAGCTACAGCTCCTGTATTAGACCCCTAGCCTGGGAACCTCCATATGCCGCGGGTGCAGCCCTAAAAATGACAAAAGACAAAAAAAAAAAAAAAAATTCTTCCTATCGCTTAAAGCCTAGGATAAGTGCTGCCTTCCCCTTAAATATAATAGCTGACGCTTAATGAGCACTTTCTAAGGTCAGGCCTTCTTCTCACTTGACCTTCACAAACACAGTAGGAGGCAGACACTATCATTAGCCTTATTTTACAGTTGAGGAAACTGCAGCAAAAAACAAGTAAATTGCCCAAGGTCACAGAGCTAGTGGAGTTAAGGAGCCAAAATTCAAAACCAAGAAATCTGACTCCAGACTTACTCTTAACTAGGAAAACCAAAGTACAGCCCCTGAGTCGAATCTTGCCCGGCAGCCAAATCTGGCTCTTGGCCTGTTTTTATACACCATGCTCTAAAAACAGTTTTTACATACACACACACACACACATACACACACACACATATACATTTGTTTGTTTGTTTATTTATTTATTTTTGTCTTTTTAGGGCCACACCCACGGCGTACGGAGGTCTCTAAGCTAGGGATCGAATTGGAGCTGCAGCGGCTGGCCTACACCACAGCCACAGCAATGCCAGATTCAAGCTGATTTACAATCTATATACCACAGCTCATGGCAAAACTGGATCCTTAACCCACTGAGCAAGGCCAGGGATCAAACCTGCGTCCTCATGGATACTAGTCAGATTCGTTTCTGCTGAGCCACAACGGGAACTCCATATTTATTTTTTGACATGATTTTTATTTTTTCCACTGTAGTTGATTTACGGTGTCCTGTCAATTTCTACTGTACAGCAAAGTAACCCAGTCGTACATAGATATATATTCTTTTTCTCACATTATCTTCCATCATGTTCCATCACAAGTGACTGGATATAGTTCCCTGTGCTATACAGCAGGAGAGTTTTTATATTTTTGAGTGGTTGGGTGATGGGAAGAGAATCCAGGAAAACTGTATGAAATTCCAACTTCAACCTCCATAAATAAAAATCTTACTGAAGGACAGCAATATACTGCCTGTGGCTGCTTTCATACTAGTAACAGCAGAGCTGAGTGTCTGTGTCTGCAACAGAGACAATATGGCCCAGAAAGCCCACAAAGCCTCAAATATTTACCGTCTGGCCCTTTACTGAGAAAGGTTAAGACCCTACCTTTAGCCAGCACATTATCCTGCCTCTCTTAAAAAGCCCTCCCCGATCCCTGACTTTCCCCAAGTTGGGATAAAGTCTTCCCTTCTCTGGATCTGCATGGTATTTGCATCTGTTATAACATTTTGCTTTGAACGACACTTGACTTCTTTCTTTTCCTTGAGCAGACTGCAAATTCCTTGAAGGCGGGAATCATTTTTTTCACTTTGTATTCCTCTTGGCTTCATTTATCCTTGCTAGTCAATAAATGCTTGCTGCTTTGAAATAAAATGCTGCAGTGTGAATTTTTTTTTTTTTTTTGTCTTTTTGCCTTTTCTAGAGCTGCACCCATATGGGGCATATGGAGGTTCCCAGGCTAGGGGTCTCACAGGAGCTGTAGCCACCCTCCTTCGCCACAGCCACAGCAATGCGGGATCTGAGCCGCGTCTGCAACCTACACCACAGCTCATGGCAACGCCGGATCCTTAACCCACTGAGAGATGCCAGGGATCGAACCCGCAACCTCATGGTTCCTAGTCAGATTCATTAACCACTGAGCCACAACGGGAACTCCATGCAGTGTGAACTTTTAAATGGATTTCCCTAACCTGGACAGGAATCACAGACCGGATTCCTTACTGGCAGGATGCTCGCAGGTGCCTAAGTTGGTACAGCCTTTCTGTAGGGCAATTCTGCCTTGTTCATCTAATACCCTGAACGCGTGCATTGCCTAGGACTTAGAATTCCATTGCTAGAAATTTATCCTACAGAAATAAGCAGATCAGTATAGGAAAATGTATACAATACTATCAGTCATAGGAGCTAACATATTTACTGAGTATATACTACCTGCTAGGCCCTAAGCTAAATTCCTCATTTATTTGTTCCCCTGGTCACAATTTTATTGAATTCTTATTTTTTTTAATTTTAGATTTTTGTATTGAGGCAACACTGGTTCCTAACATTATGTAAATTTCGTGTATCCAACACTGTATTTCTACTTCTATATATATGTTAGAGTGTACTCACCAAAAATTTAGATTCCATCGTTACCACAGAGCTGAACTTTTTTACCCATTCCACCCTCCCCACCCCCACTTCCTATCTGGTAACCACTTCTCTGTTCCCTGCAGCTGCATGTTTTTGTTTGGTGTGTTCAGTTATTTTATTTGTTTGTTTATATTCCACACATGAATGAAGTCATACGGCAGTCATCTTTCTCTGACTTCTTTCACTTACTGACCTAAGTCCTATAAATGCAGAGCCTCACAACCCTTAAACACTTGCTAGGAGCCCTAACAGTGTGTGTTTTGTTTTGCTTTTTTTTTGGCCACACCCGCTGTGTGTGAAAGTCCCCAGGCCTGGGATCAAACCCACGCCACCGCAGCGACCTGAGCTGCTGCAGTGACAACACCAGATCCTTAACCTATGGTGCCACGGGGGACCTCCAGGAGCCCTATTTTATGGAGGAGGACAGTAAAACTCAAGAGGTTAAATAATTTATCCAAAGTTAGGGGATTACAGACGACTTTTTTAAGGGGACAACTGCAGCTGACTAATCTGCGTACTACAGTCTTTTCTAAATTTACTACTGTAATAAGCATGTATCAAGTGTATCATTTTTTTTAGCACAGGAACAGCACAGAAACTTTACTTCTTTATTTTTTTTTTCCTCCTTTGGAAGCTCAGGGAAAAGAACCCAGAACAAAACAAGCCTATGTCCTTTTAGCATTTACTTTGGAAAGTATGTTTTAAAAAGTCTTCGGTCTAGATTTTGAAACGAGAGTAGTATTTCCTCACGTAAGTCGGCTTTGGGAGCGGCATTTTGGATCCTATGTGTTTTCCATGCAGCCTCACTCAGCCAAGCTCTTGCGGTTTTGCCAATTATGTAAATAGACAGAAAATTATGTTGTCCTTTATGCTGAATAAAGACTCCTTGAGCATGAGGATGGATTCATCTATAATCAGAGCCGTTTAGAGAAGAGTCCCACCCTGTCTGCATCTCCAGGGTTACTGCATGACCCACATCACTAAGTTCTGGACTTTTTTTTTGGATTCAAGCTTTTTCCCCCGATCCCGAAACACTAGTATAGGCTTTCTTTCCATATCTACAGCGAATTAACACAAATACTTCCAAGTTAAATCAACTGAATGCTAAGATGGCCACGTTAAGCTTCCCAAAGCCATATCTTACCTCTTCTGGCACAATAACTAGTGGATACTTGTCTTCGGATAAGAAGTTGAAAATAACCCATATTTTAAATGCATCGTCTTCCGAAATGAGCAGGGGATTCTTTGTGAGGTTTTTTTTGACACAGAGGGTCCAACACATCCTATTGAATTCAATCTTGTCAAAGTTGTCTTGGACCTAAAAAGGGATGAGGAAAAATTCCAATGAATCAGTCCCGAATAAGCAGTACATAAACAAAGTAAAACAAAAAGACAAAGCCTACTACGGGCTTCCATTTAAATCAATCCAGTTAACCAATAACCATTTCCTAAGTAGTTGCTTAGGAATGTCCCCTTTAAAGGCTCAGTTAAGAATGTTATAATTAGGAGTTCCCATCGTGGCTCAGCGGTAACCAACCCGACTAGCAACCATGAGGACACGGGTTCGCTTCCTGGCCTTGCTCAGTGGGTTAAGGATCTGGCGTTGCCGTGAGCTATGGTGTAGATCGCAGATGTGGCTCAGATCCCACATTGCTGTGGCTGTGACACAGGCTGGCAGCTGCAGCTCCAATTCGACCCCTAGCCTGGGAACTTGCATGTGCCACGGGTGCAGCCCTAAATAGCAAAAAAAAAAAAAAAAAAAAAAGGAAATCTATATTTAGTCTGATCCTGAAGCAACATCTGCCCATATTACTCATTTGGCACATAAAACACTGGCTTGTGAAATAGTTGTTTTTTTTCATACATAAACATATCTTCCAAGGGGATCCCCAATTCTAATACAGTGGAATTGAGAATGTCAATTCCTCAATATCAGCCACGTTTAGAGAGCTCATCATTACCTATATGGTAAAGAAGACTCCATATATCTTCCCCAAAAAAGATATTTTCTTTGGGGAAAAGCTGTTTAACTGAACTTCTAAAAAGACAGCTCTGCCACTCAGTCATTCAATCATACATTCAACATCGATTATGAGCCAAACACTATGCTACAAATTAAGGATATAAAGATGAGGGAGAACTGATCCCTGCTCTTAGAACATTCAGGGTTCATTAGGAAAAACAGACGTGCAAATAGACAAATTTTAATACAACTGTATATAATTCAATAGTTTTCCACTCATTCAACAGATAACGTTTAGATAGTAATTATTATCTGCCAGGGACAAAGCAAAGACACTGAATATACTGCTAGCCCATATCACCAAGGAATCTCAAGACAATTACAATATAGTGTGATAAGTATTACAACAGAGGCCAGCAGCAGATTCCGTGGGAACGCTGAGGAGCTAACCAAATCTTAAGAATTTGGGGAGGACTTGCAGAAAAAGTGCCATAACAGAGAGAAGTCCTAAAGCACCATAAAGAGTCAAGCAGTTTGAGAGTGGGGTAAAGAACCTCCCAGGTAGAACCGAATAAAAGAAAGCTCATAGGTGGAAACAACCTTGGCTGGTTTGGGAGAACTTCAGAAAGATTAATATGAATGGAGCACTTGGTACTGCAGGGCGGTATGGCTCAAGGCTTTCCAAGTGCTGACAACCGAAACTCACGGTCAACAGGATCTTGAGTTCCCTTAAACAGATAAGGAATTAATTATTTATTTTGTGTCTTTTGCCTTCTCCAGAGCCACACCCGCAGCATATGGAGGTTCCCAGGATAGGAACAGGAGCTGGAGCCGCCGGCCTTCGCCACAGCCACAGCCACGCGGGATCCGAGCCGCATCTGCAACCTACACCACAGCTCACGGCAATGCCGGATCCTTAACCCACTGAGCAAGGCCAGGGATCGAACCTGCAACCTCGTGGTTCCTAGTCGGATTCGTTAACCACTGAGCCACAAGGGAACTCCCATATAAGGAATTTATTGCAAGAGCAACAGGTGACCTCAAAGATCCAACACCAGGGCTGAAAAATCTAGGCTCCGAAATTAACCCCTTATTGCCAGTCCAGGCTAGGAAGTTGGCACTGCCGTTGAAACCACTCATGGGAACGGCGGGGGCGGGGGAGGCACCACTGCCAACATCACACAAGGTCATCACCGATGCCTCTGACCCAGTCCTTGATCCTCTGTGTCCTCTGTGTTACTCACTGGAGACTCAAAGTCTCACTGGCTGAGACGGTGTCACACTCCTATGCCCTAGCTGCCAGGGGGCAGGGAGAAGGGGTATCTAAACTTTTCAGTATCTGAGATGTGAGACAGGTCCTGTCGTCGACCACGACACTGTGAAATTTCCCAAATACAGAGAAGGGTTTGGATACTGGACAGACAAAAATGACAAATGTCTACTGCACGGGGCACAGTGAAAGGCTAGGCTAGAGAGGTAAGTGAAGACCAGATCATGAAGAGCTTTTTTTTTTCTTTTCTCTGTTTTTTTGTCATTTTAGGGCCGCACCTGTGGCATGCGGAGGTTCCCAGGCTAGGGGTCGAATCAGAGCTACAGCTGCTGGCCTACACCACAGCCACAGCAACGTGCGATCCGAGCCACATCTGCAACCTACACTACAGCTCACGGCAATGCCAGATCCTTAACCCACTGAGCGAGGCCAGGGATCGAACCCGCAACCTCATGGTTCCTAGTCAAATTCTCCTCCACTGCGCCATAACGGGATCTCCTACAGGACTAGTTTCAAAAGCCACTGTCATCAGCGCTATCCACCCACCCTCCTAAGATGCACTGAGTGGACGATATGCCACCCAGGGGAAATGACGTGTGCACGAAAGCATACAGCCTCGCCCTGAGGAAGAAGAAGTGATTCTATGTGGATTATGTGGTGAATTTTAGAGTTCCTGAGGGGGCTAGCTTTCCATCTAGAAAAGCAAACAGATGAAATCACAAAGAGTTTTATAATTAAAAAAAATGCCCTGGAGAGTACTCACTTTGGCAGCAAAACTGGAACCACACAGAGAAAATGAGCATGGTCCCTGGGCAAGGATGACAAGAACATTTGTGAAGCATTTCATATTTAAAAAAAAAAAAAAAATAGGAATTCCCGTCATGGCTCAGTGGAAACGAATCTGACTAGCATCCATGAGGACGCAGGTTCGATCCCTGGCCGTGCTCAGTGGGTTAAGGATCCGGTGTTGCCGTGAGCTGTGGTGTAGGTCACAGATGAGGCTCAGATCTCGCGTTGCTGTGGCTGTGGTGTAGGTCAGCAGCTACTGCTCCAATTCCCTAGCCTGGGAACCTCCATATGCCTCAGGTGTAGCCCCCAAAAGACAATCAATCAATCAATCAATATAAAAAGTAAAAGAAATATAGCCTGTAGGAAACTCGATTTTAGAACAAACAGACAGGGCATCTCAGCCCAGCTTAGCACTTTGCAGAAAAGATGGCATGTGAGGCGGACCTTGAAGGATATTGAAGCGTACAAGGAAAACTATGCCAAAGAAAAGCAAAGGAGACGGCACAAGCCAAAGCACAGAAGAGCGGCACACCAACCACGTTTGGGGAATAGCCACGGGAGGAAGAGGATAAAAAAACACGGGGGAAAGAAAGATCGGGTGTTCAGTTATTCGAATCTTCCACCTGTAGTTCTGCTAAGACACAGAGATGGAGGCGTCCAGAGACAATCAAGGATGAAACTGCATGCAGCCTAAGGGGAGAGGCAGATTTGTGAATCAACTGCATGATTGAAGCCACGATGGTCAATAAGATCACCAAGAGAAAACATACAGCGAGAAAAGAAATGGAATCAAAAACAGAACTTCAAGGGATCGGCACATTTACCAAGAGAGAAGGAGGAAGAGGAATTACGAAGACTGGAAAAATAGTCAGAGTGGTAGGAGAACCACAGAGCGTGAAAAGTGAGTGAGGAAACAGTAAGAGGAAGGTTTGATCAACCCAGGAGTGTCCGCTTATCCCCCAGCAGACGCCTGAAACCACAGGCAGTAATGAACCCTATATGTCCATGTTTTTTTCCTATACTTACATATCTAGGATCAAGTTTAATTTATAAATTAGACACAGCAAGAGATGAACAGCAGTCATCAATAATGAAATAGCGAGTTCCCGTTGTGGCTCAGCAGAAATGAATCCGACTAGGAACCATGAGGTTTGGGGTTCGATCCCTGGCCTTGCTCAGTGGGTTAAGGATCCGGTGTTGCCGTGAGCTGGGGTGTAGGTTGCAGACGCAGCTCAGATCCCGCATGGCTGTGGCTGTGGCGAAGGCCGGCGGCTATAACTCCTGTTAGACCCCTAGCCTGGGAACCTCCACATGCCGCAGGTGTGGCCCTAAAACGATAAAAGGCAAAAAAAAAAAAGAAAAGAAACAGAACGACTATAAACATTATAATAAAATTTATGTGAATGTGGTCTCTCTCTCAAAATATCTTATTGTACAAATTTAATGCCTCTTCCATCCTTAGGCACTGATGCACTTGGCCGTAACCTTTGCAGTCTCCAGTACAACACAAAGCCGGCAGCATTTCCTTTCCCTTCTTCACAGCTTTATGGACAGAAGAATCGTGCTTACCACAGATATTAGCAATCTCAGCGCACAATTTTTTTTTCTTTCCTAGGAGCTTGACCTTTTCGCTTAAAGGAAGCACTTCACGGCTTCTCCTTGGGTCCATCCAAACTGCCAGCATCGCCACTCTCGTGCTTTAGGTCCATTTTTAGGTAATATAAGAGTTACTTGAACACAGGGACTGCAATCCCATGACAGTCAATCTGACAATCCAGGTGGCTGATAATTAAGTGACTAATTCATGGGATACACTGAACAAAGGGACAATTCATGTCCTAGGCCTGACGAAACAGAAAGTCACAAGGTTTCCTCACACTACTCAGAATGCACAATAAAAAGTTTTATGAGGAAGTTCCCGTCGTGGCGCAATGGTTAACGAATCCGACTAGGAACCATGAGGTTGCGGGTTCGATCCCTGGCATCTCTCAGTGGGTTAAGGATCCGGCATTGCCGTGAGCTGTGGTGTAGGTCACAGACGTGGCTCGGGTCCCGCGTGGCTGTGGCTGTGGCGAAAACTGGCAGCTATGGCTCCTGTTAGACCCCTAGCCTGGGAACCTGCATATGCCGCGGGTGTGGCCATAAAAGGATAAAAAGAGCAAAAAAAAAAAAGTTTTATGAATTCTTTATTTCTGGAATTTTCTATTTAATATTTTTAGACCACGGTTGACCGCAGGTAACTGAAACCACAGAAAGGGAAACTGTGAATAAGGGTTAGTGAAGTGCCAAGGGCTACAGACAAATTAAGAAAATCTTTTAAATGTTTTAAGAGAGTTCCCAGCTGGCACAGTGGGTTAAGGATCTGGCATTGTCACTGCTGTAGCTTAGGTTCGTTCCCTGGCTCCAGAATTCCACATGCTGTAGGCACGGCCAAAAAAAGAAAGAGGAAAAGACTGCTGGTGTTGCAATTCAGTAGTCAAGTTAGTTGACTTCAAGACAGCTAAGAAGTCTGGGTATGAGTCAGACTGCAACGGGATCCGAACTGCAAATTCTCCATAAGCTAGTTTTCCCAAGAAATAAGTGACAGCTTTTGGATCTAAGTTCTGCCTTACTTAATTTTAATAAGTTATCTATTTGGCTTGTTCTCCAAATTCTAATCTTCCATTCTTTAGTTTAATCATATTCAAAGGTTAAAGCATATTAAATGCTGGCATTTACACTTTTTAAAATAGTACAGGAGTTCCCGTCGTGCTGCAGGGGAAACGAATCTGACTGATATCCATGAGGATGTGGGTTCGATCCCTGGCTTCGCTCAGTGGGTCGGGGATCCAGCATTGCCATGAGCTGTGGTGTAGGTCATAGACAAGGCTTGGATTCCGAGTTGCTGTGGCTGTGGCAGAGGCTGGCAGCTGTAGCTCCAATGCAACCCCTAGCCTGGGAACTTCCATACTCCACAGGTGTAGCCTTAAAAAGCAAAAAAAAAAAAAAGGTACAAAATCAGATTATACACGAAAAGTCCACAACTAACACAACTAATGCCATACTCAATACAGGGAAACTGAAAGCTTTTCTTCTAAGGTTAGTAACAATACAAGGATGCTCACTCTCACCACTTCTATTTAATGTGACTCTGAAAGTCCTAGCCAGAGCAACTAGGCAAGAAAAAGAAATAAAGGCATCGAAATTGGAAAGAAAGAAAGGAAGGAAGGAAGGAAGGAAGGAAGGAAGGGAAAGAAAGAAAGGAAGAAAGAGAGAGAAATAAGTAAAATTAACTGCTTGCAGATAAAATGCTCTTTCTTACATAGAACACTCCAGAGATTCCACTAAAAAAAAACCCTATTACAACTAATAAACAAATTCAGAAAACCTGCAGGATACAAAATCGACACTCAAAAATCAGTGTTTCTATACGCTAACAATGACATTCTGAAAAGAATACTAAGAAAATAATCCCATTTGCAACAGCATCGAAAAGAATAGAATAGCATGGTGGCTCCATTGCTTTCACTGTTACGGCCCAGATTCAATCCATGGTCTGGGAACTGGGATCCCACATTAAGCCACTTGCATGCGGAGTCCAAAGTAAATAAATAATTTTTTTTTGCCTTTTTTGTCATTTTAGGGCCACACCCGTGGCATGTGGAGGTTCCAGGCCAGAGGTCTAACAGGAGCTGTAGCCGCCGGCCTACGCCATTGCCACAGCAACGCAGGATCCGAGCCGCGTCTGCAACCTACACCACAGCTCACAGCAACACGGGATCGTTAACCCACTGAGCAAGGGCAGGGATCGAACCCGTAACCTCACGGTTCCTAGTCGGATTCGTTAACCACTGCGCCATGACGGGAACTCCCAATAAATTTTTAAAAAGAATAAAATACTCAGGAATAAACTTCACCAAGGAGGCAAAACTCATACACTGAAAACTACAAACCATTACTCAAAGAAATTAAAGACAACATAAGTAAATGGAAAGACATCCTATGTTCTTGGACTGGAAGCCTTAGTATTACTAAAATGTTCATACTACACAAAGCAATTTACGTATTCAATGGAACCCACATCAAAATCCCAATGACATTTTTTTCTGCAGAAGCAAAAAGCATCATCCTAAAATTCACATGGAATCTCAAATGTCCATGGACAGTCAAAATAGTCTTGAAAAGTACAAGGATGGAGACCTTATACTTCCTGATTTCAAAACGTATTACAAAGCTACAGTAATCAAAACAGTATGGCACTGGCATAGAGACAGACATATAGGCCAATGAAATGGAATAAAGAGTCCAGAAATAAACCCTCATGTATACTATCAAGAAGGGTGCCAAGGAGTTCCCATCATGGCGCAGCAGTTAATGAATCCGACTAGGAACCATGAGGTTGCGGGTTTGATCCCTGACCTTGCTCAGTGGGTTAAGGATCCGGCATTGCCGTGAGCTGTGGTGTATATTGCAGACACGACTCAGATCTGGCACTGCAGTGGCTGTGGTGCAGGCTGGCAGCTACAGCTCCAATTCGACCCCTAGCCTGGGAACCTCCATATGCTGCGAGTGCAACCCTAGAAAAGGCAAAAAAAAAAAAAAGACAAAAAAAAGAGGGTGCCAAGACCATGCAGTGATTAAAGGACAGTCTCTTCAGTCTCCTCAACAAATTGTGTTGGGAAGACTGAAATATCTGCACACAACAGAATGAAGATGGAGCCTTAGATTGGATTCTTAGATTGTCATTTCTAGACAATGATTTCTAAGATTTCTTAGACTAAAAGCACAGACAACAAAAGCAAAAATAGACAAAACTACATCAAACTTAACTTCTGCATACAAAGAAAAAAATCAACAGAGTTAGACACTGATGAACCAGTTCTTCTCATCACAGAACTTACACTTCTGGGGGATAAGGTACGAAACAAGACAGCAATAACATAATCACCTATATGATGAAAACTGTGCTAAGAAGGGAAAATGCAAAGTGTTTTTTGGGGGTTTTTTTGTCAGTTGTCCTTTTAGGGCCGCACCCGCGGCATCTGGAGGTTCCCAGGCTAGGGGTCTAACAGGAGCTGTAGCCGCCGGCCTTCGCCACAGCCACGCGGGATCCGAGCTGCGTCTGCAGCCTACAGCACAGCTCACAGCAATGCTGGATCCTTAACCCACTGAGCGAGGCCAGGGATTGAACCCGCAAACTCATGGTTCCTAGTCGGATTCATTTCCACTGCGCCACGGCGGGAACTCCGAAAATGCAAAGTGTTGTATGCATACAAGACAGGAAAGCCACTTAGGTCTGGAATGGTTGGGGTGCTATATGGAGAAACCTCCCTGAGAAGTGACAATCAAAACGAGCCCTAAAGGATGAAGAGGAATTAGTGGCATATTACAGGTGGAGGAAACGTCACAGCAGAGGATGAGCACGTCTGAAGGCCGTGCAGCTGGAAGGGTGTTGGTAATCTGAGGAAGGCCAAGGTAATCACACTGAAATAAACAAGAAGGAGAAAGGAAGAAGAGGCTAGAGAGATTGCAGAGGCCAAAGTGAACATGGCCATCTGTGCCCTGATTAGGATGCTGGACTTACTTAAAAACAATGGCAAAGAGTTCCCGTCGTGGCTCAGTGGTTAACGAATCCGACTAGGAACCATGAGGTTGCGGATTCGATCCCTGGCCTTGCTCAGTGGGTTAAGGATCTGGCGTTGCCATGAGCTGTGGTGTAGGTTGCAGACAGGGCTCGCATCCTGCCTTGTTGTGGCTGTGGCGTAGGCCGGCAGCTGTAGCTCCGATTTGACCCTTAGCCTGGGAACCTCCATATGCCGTGGGTGTGGCCCTAGAAAAAAGACAAAAAAAAATAGTAAGCCACAGAAGGATACGAATTCAATATTTAATGCTACCGCAATTAAAGTAAATCTGTAAACTGAAACGGCCTCTAGGTCCATTCTAACTATAAAAGGTCTAGAAATCTATGATTCCATACTGCACCTCATCTACAATTACAAATGGTGCTCCACTTTAAAATTCCAGTTTATTTCACACACATTAAGTCAACAGTCTCACATCTGATAATAATGGCTGCTAGTGGTTTCAAGGTATCCAGATGGAAGATAATTTCCTAGAAAGAAAGGTGTAGAGTTGTTCTTATTTTAGACATATAATTACTTGACATCAAAATCATACGTACGAAGAGTAAGATATCACCTCAACTCCAACTCAAAGTACTGAGAGTATTTACAAAACTAAATTCATTTGCATCTCTCAACTGGAAATGGCAAGACCAAAGTTGTTGGGACACAGAGAAAATTCTCAGAAGACAGGGAAACCAACCAATTTGATGCTTTAGAAATTGATTATAGAATTTTTTTTCTCATGGAGTTCCTGTAGTGGCGCAGTGGAAGTGAACTCAACTAGGAACCATGAGGTTGTAGGTTCGATACCTGGCCTTGCTCAGTGGAGTAAGGATCTGGCGTTGCCGTGAGCTGTGGTGTGGGTCACAAATGTGGCTCGGATCCTGCGTTGCTGTGGCTGTGGTGTAGGCTGGCAGCTGTAGCTCAGATTCAGCCCATAGCCTGGGAACCTCCATATGCTGCGGCTGTGGGTGTGGCCCTAAAAAGCAAAACAAACAAACAAAAACAAAGAAGAAGAGACAGGAGAGTAAATTCAGTTATAGTGTTGTAAGGTCCTTGAATTTTTCAGTAAGTGATAGCAATCTTAATTTAGAGTTGACTAGAAATCAAGGATGTATGTTGTAACCTCTAGGATAAACAAAAAAATAACAGGAAAAGAATATTTAGTTAAAAAAATTTTTTTTCCCAGAAAGAATTCATAATTCTACTTCAAATCATCTATGCTAACAAAGAAAATCAGAGTTAGATAAAGATTTACCTAGCACATGCGCTATTACTTATAAGAGTGGGGGAAAAATTAAAAGTCCACCAAAAAGGGAATGGTTATAAAATCATGGTACAAAACTATTATACAGTCACTGAATACCACTAAGTAGCTGAGTGACCTTAAGCAAGCAATTTAGCCCAAGATCCATCTCTCTATCCTTAAAATGGTGGTAATGATAATATTGAACTTACAGAGTTGACATAAAATACTAAATCAATCTTGCCTCCCAAGGATTAACTATGTTTGACTGTGATATATTATCATTTTACATATTGTTAGATTCATTGACCTAATAGCTGGTGTGTATTTTTAAATCTATGTTCACGAGGAATATTGTTCTGTAGTTTTTGGTAATAGCTTATCTCATATCTTCGTATCAGGGTTATGCTAGCCTTATGAAACAAATCTGGAATTGTTCCCTTTTCCTCTGTTTTCTGATGGAGTTTGCATAAGACAGGTGTCATTTCTTCCTTTAATGACTTAAGAGTATTCACCAGTAAAATCATCTGGACTTGGAGTTTCCTTTGCATGAATGTTTTGATAATTTATTTAATAGGCATAGTGTTGTGCAGGTTTTATATTATGTCCTGTGTCACCTTTTGACAAATTGTATTTCTCAAATAATTTATCTCAAATAAGTTTTCAAACTGTTGGCATAAATTTGTCCATAGCATTCTCTTATTATCCTTTTAATGCCTGCTGATAAGCCCCACTTACACTCTTGATACTAGTAACTTGTTTACTTTCCCTTTTCTTTAATTAGTCAAAACGGAGGTTAATCAATTTTATTGACTTTTTTTTTTTTGGTCTTTTTGCCTTATCTAGGGCCGAACCCGTGGCATATGGAGGTTCCCAGGCTAGGGGTCTAACAGGAGCTGTAGCCGCCGGCCTTTGCCACAGCCACAGCCACACGGGATCCGAGCCGCGTCTGCGACCTACACCACAGCTCACGGCAACGCCGGATCCTTAACCCACTGAGCAAGGCCAGGGATCGAACCCGCAACCTCGTGGTTCTTAGATTCGTTAACCACTGAGCCACGACGGGGACTCCTACTGATATTTTAAAATAAGTAACTTTTGACTTGGCAAAAAAAAAAAAAAAGACTTAATGAGAACAATTGTTTAAAACATTTGACATAGTACCTGACATAACAGCAGATTCTAAATAAATGTTAGCATCTGTAAAAAGTTTGTTTTAATTGAATGACATGGAACAGGCAATATTAATATCAAGTGTTCAACATGAAAAAATAATATATACAAACGTATTTTTAAAAATAAAAAACTCAGGGAGTTGCCTAGTAATCTAGTGGTTAGGATTTGGCTCTTTCACCTCCGAGGCCACAGTCCAATCCATGGTCCGGGAACTGAGATCCCACCTCAAGCCACTGTACAACAATGGACCAAAAAAAAATCCTCAAAGCAAACATACCAAAATGTAAACAGTGACTGCATCTCCTATGGTAAGGTTATGGGTGATAAAAATTTGCTCAGTAAGCTTACTTTTTCCTTAATTTCAACAATATCCTGTACTACCTTTACAACAAAAAAAATTGATTTTTTTTTTTTTTGGTCTTTTTAGGGCCACACCCATGCCATAGGGAGGTTCCCAGGCTAGGGGTGGAATCGGAGCTGTAGCCACTGGCCTACACCACAGCCACAGCAACCTGGGGATCCGAGCCGCATCTGTGACCTACACCACAGCTCACAGCAACACCGGTTCCTTAAACCCACTGAGTGAGGCCAGGGATCGAACCCACATCCTCAATGGATACTAGACGGGTTCATTACTGCTGAGCCACGAGGGGAATTCCAAAAAAAAAAGGGGATCTTGGCCCAGCACAGTAGGTTAAAGGATCTGGTGTTGCCGCAGCTACGGTGTAGGTTGCAGCTGTGGCTCAGATTCAGTCCCTGGCCAGGAACTTTCATATGACATAGGTGTGACCTTTAAAAAAAAATTTGTTTTAAATTTAATAAAAATAAACAAATAAATAAAATGCAAAAAAAAAGGGATCTTTAAAAATAGTATTTTACATTAATCATCAGGGAGCTACAAATCAAAACACCGTAAGATACATTCTTCACACCCATGGGAATGGCTATAATACAAAGAAAACATTGGTGAGGATATAAAGACTTTGGAACCCTTATCCACTGCTGATGGAAAACTAAAATGCACAGCTGCTCTGGAGAATAGTTTGGCGTTTCCTCAAAAGGTTAAACAGTTGGCACATGACCCAACAATTCCATCCCTACAACTAAAAATACACCTCCATACAAAAACTTGAACATACACGCTTACAGCAATAAATTCATAACAACCAAAAAGCAGAAAAACTCAAATGTCCATCACCTAATAAATGTGCAAACAAAACGTGGTATATCTATATAATGGTATATTATTCAGCCATAAAAAGAAATGAAGTACCATTATGTGTTACAAACACTGATGAACCTTGAAAACATGATGCTAAGTGAAAGAAGACAGATCGTATGTTTTGTTTTTTTTTTTGGCTTTTGTCTTTTCAGGGCCGCACCCATAGCATATGGAGGTTCCCAGGCTACAGGCTGAAGCAGAGCTATAGCTGCCGGCCTACACCACAGACACAGCAGGTCTGAACCGCATCTGTGACCTACACCATAGCTCACGGCAATGCCAAAGCCTCAACAATAGTTCTTGAAACTATATCACTATTCTTTTCCAAATTGTATACTTTAAATAGCTAAACTGCATGGTATATGAATTGTATCTCAAAAAGCTGCTATTTTTTAAAACAATATCTCTATTTTTATTTATTTTTTTGTCTTTTTGCCTTTTCCTAGGGCCGCACTCGCGGCATACGGAGGTTCCCAGGCTAGAGGTCTAATCGGAGCTGTAGCCACCAGCCTATACCACAGCTCACGGCAACGCCGGATCCTTAACCCACTGAGCGAGGCCAGGGATCGAACCCGCAACCTCATGGTCCCTAGTCAGATTCGTTAACCACTGAGCCACGACAGAAACTCCTAAAACAATAGCTCTTTAAACCATATCACTCTTAGATTTATATTGCTGGCCAAAGTGTCAAACAGCATAAAGTCATCCACAGCATGGAACCTCTCTGATCACTCAGAAGTTTTTAGTCCTGTATATCTTCACAAATAGGATGACAACGTAGAGTCCAGTCTGGCTACTGTATCAAATTAATAATTTTCAAGCAACAATGAAAGAGAAAATAACATAGGCTAAAGGACAATAATAAAGAACCAGGCAAAAGCATGGTTTGAGGCATTTAAGAGCAGTTCCACTGCCTATTAAATGATACTTGTCAGGCATACATTTGACAAAATTTTTAGTGCCAAAGGCATACTCATTCCACAAACAGAAATTTGAAAACTCATTTTATGGGACAACTATAACTAACACAGGAACAGCAAGCATCTGGCAAGAAAGGATAAATGCCTAGCCTAGGAAATCAGAATGCAGAAACTGCTAGACTCTAGAAAAGGGACATTATATTGAAATGTTTCTGTGTTTTTCTTCTGAGTGTGTATATGCATGTCCCCCCCAAAAAAAGCAAAAAAAAAAATTACGTTAGAAAGCGGTGGATTCCCCAATTAGGACTTGGCTTATTGCCAATGGATTCTTGGTTTTTAATCACATCACTCAGGCCAACCTTTAATGTGTAGGATCAAGGAAAAGAACTGACAACGCTTTGGACCAAAGAGCCTGCTAGGCTATTAAATGTCACGAAAGACTAAGACCGCCTCATAAACAGGTGGAAGCGGAACTCGTTTCTGATGCGGTCTAGTGGCTCAACAGTAGAAAGGTAACATCAGCCACTTTCTTCAGTTATTCACGCTCAGATAATCCAGGCAGAGTGGGTTTTTTTGCCCAAAAAGAGGTGGGAAAAGCTCACAGAAAAACTTTTCATAGATGTTTACAGAATTCCATTCTTTGCTAAAGAAGGAATTTAACAGACAAGCAAAAAAAAAAAAAAAGAAAGAAAGAAGTGAATAAGCGGGCAAAATATTTGCTATAAGAACAGGCACGGTCATCGTCTGAAGTCTCAGGAAAGCTGAAAATAAATTCTATCAAAGTGAAGAAAACAGGAATTACTCTCTGTGAAGAGGCAAATACAGTAGCCAGAAGGGAAAATTACTTTTTGCAAAGCAAGTTTCACTATAATTTCTTAGTCTCAAGCCCTTCAAAGTAATTCTCCTAGGCAAAGGCAGAAAACTCTCAAATAACCTGGGGAGAAAATGACCAGAGTAAACACTAAGGAACACCAGGTACTAATTAAGAGGGGGAAAAAAATCATCTTAAAACACTGCAGGAAAAAAAAAACTTAAGAGAACCAGACAGAAGCTAAGACGGTTTGAGATGATCAGAACGGCTTTTAAACCACTGCACCCCTGCCTACATATCCAGGAAAAATGTTTTAATTCTGAACAGAAGTAACTAATCCCTCAATAGTACATAGAGTTGAATGAATGCTAGTCTAGAAGTTAAACGGCTCAGGTTCAAAATCTATCTGCCCCTTATTAGCTAGGCAAACTTAGGCTCTATTTCCTCCTGAGTTAAATGGGGATAAGAATTTCAGTTACGCATCACAGTATTACCACGAGGCTCAAATGTGACACTGTATATATGAAAGCACCTCTTGCAAGTGTTTGATCCTTATTTCACATATTTTTTTTTTTGCATAACTGATGATGATCGCTAAGTTTTATGTTAACATTCTTCGGTCAGTACTGGCAGTTTTTTCCAAGTTTCAAAACAAGGCACTAATCTTTGCTCAATTTAAACCCACACCATGGAAACCTTGGTTGCTTTATTTGGATTGAAGGGCTGGCAAAATTCCACTCCAGGTGGCTACGCAGTAATAAACAAGGGCTCGCTGTTTCATCACAAACTTACTTGCTCAGTACTTATTCAAGTTTTTCTCCAAACTTAGTGACTCATTTTGGATGTGTTAAATATTGCTATATTTTTCCCCCACTTACAAAACTTTTAAAATACCTAAATGCTAAAACAAAAGACACTTTTAAAACTTTAAAATTCAAGATGTTTAAAGAAAGTGACATCAAGGGGAACAAAATGCGGTATCAACGTATAGCACTTTAAGATTTAAACCACGTGTCTCTGTTCAGCAGCCAACAGAAATTCTAGCAACTGAAATACATGCAATTTCTACATTTCTGAGAATTTTCCATGATGTTCCATATATTTTAACAACAGGCATAATTCTGCTTATTGTCCTTAATTTTTTTTTTTTTTTTTAAACGGCTGCACCCGAAGCACATGGAAGTTCCCGGCCCAGGGGCTGTATGGAGCTGCAGCTGAGGCCCATGCCGCAGCCACAGCAGCACCGGATCCAAGCCACATCCATGACCTATGCCATAGCTTGCAGCAACTCTGTACCCTTAACCCACTGAGTGAGGCCAGGGATCAAACCCACTTCCTCATGGAAACCACGTCAGGTCCCTAGACTGCTGAGCCATAACGGGGACTCCAATTTTTAAGATTAAATACATGCAGGAGTTCCCTTCGTGGCTCAGTGGTTAACGAATCCAACTAAGAACCGTGAGGTTGCGGGTTCGATCCCTGGTCTTGCTCAGTGGGTTAAGGATCCGGCGTTGCCGTGAGCTATGGTGTAGGTTGCAGACGCGGCTCGGATCCTGCGTGGCTGTGGCTGTGGCGAAGGCCGGCGGCTACAGCTCCTGTTAGACCCCTAGCCTGGGAATCTCCATATGCCGCGGGTACGGCTCTAGATAAAGGCAAAAAAAGAATACATGCACACAGTAGATCATCAAATATTTGCTGAATATAAGACAGATTTACTGGGCGAACTGGTTTTGGTTTTGATTTTAGTTTAAATAAACTGAAGTTCTTTTTAAAAAGTAAAAATACAATGAGGTCATATATATGTTTTAAATGTGTTTTTTATAGTTTAAAAGTTGGGAAGACAGCAAGTTTTCGTTTTTATTTATTTAAAGTCATATGATGCCAGGGTGCTAAAACATACTTTAAGGGGAAAAACCTAGCGAAGTAGATGTTGTTTATCCTAAAGACACAGAAAAAAGGCGTCCCTGGGTTTGACAGTCCAGTGTAGACTGCCGGTCCTGTGTCTAGGTCACAGGGCCTAAATTTGATTAAAACAGGTATTGGGAGAAAAAAATAGGAAGGTACCTACTTTTGACCCCTTCTGTGGGATCTGGGCTCACATCATGTGCTAACCACTTGTCTTGAGGGTTGTTAATAGAGTTTAAACGTTCTCACCACTGTGATTGTGTTCAAAACCTCTAGACTTCTAGGAGTGCCCGTCGTGGCTCAGTGGTTAACAAATCCGACTAAGAACCATGAGGTTGTGGGTTCGATCCCTGGCATTGCTCAGTGGGTTAAGGATCCGGCGTTGCTGTGAGCTGTGGTGTAGGTTGCAGACGCGGCTAGGATCCCGCGTGGCTGTGGCTGTGGCGAAGGCCGGCGGCTACAGCTCCTGTTAGACCCCTAGTCTGGGAACCTCCACATGCCGCGGGTGCGGCCCTAGATAAAGGCAAAAAGACAAAAAAAAACCAAAAAACCTCTAGACTTCTATTTAAATTAATGGAGAAATCTCAAGTGGTATACTCAAGGATTCTGAAGCTTCAGTGACTAATCACGGTGAAAAGAATTTCTTTAAGAAAAAGACAAATACTGTATGTTCTCAGTTATATGTAGAATATATAAAAAAATGAACTCAAAGAAATGAGAGAGTAGAATGGTGGTTGTCAGGGGCTGATGAGGAAAGGAAATGGGGAGAAGCTGGTCAAAGGATTTAAGTTCCAGGTTTTTTGGGGGTTTTTTTTCTGCTTTTTAGGGCCACACCTGCAGCATATGGAAGTTCCCAGGCTACGGGTCAAACTGGAGCAACAGCTGCTAGCCAGTCACAGCCACAGCAATGTGGGTCCAACCTGCATCTGAGACTTACACCACAGCTCACGGCAATGCCGGATCCATATCTCACTGAGCAAGGCCAGGGATTGAGCCCGCATCCTCATGGATACTAGTAGGATTCGTTCCTGCTGCGCCACAAGAGGAACTCCAAGTTCCAGCTTTAAGATGAATAAGTTTTGGAGTTCCCGTCGTGGTTCAGCAGAAATCAATCGGACTAGGAACCATGAGGTTGTGGGTTCGATCCCTGGCCTTGCTCAGTGGGTTAAGGATCCAGCGTTGCTGTGAGCTGTGGTGTAGGTTGCAGATGCGGCTAGGATCCCTCATTGCTGTGGCTGTGCTGTAGGCTGGCAGGTGTAGCTCAGATTCGACTCCTAGTCTGGGAACCTCCATATGCCGCGGGTGTGGCCCTAAAAAGACAAAAATAAAAATAAAGATTAAGTTTTAGGGATCTACTGCATAGCACTGTTATGATAATGAACAATATTGAATTACATTCTTGAAAGCTGTTAAGAGAATAGATCTTAAAAGTTATCACGGGGGGGGGAAATGTTATTAATGGGAGGCAATCTTAACACAACCAACTTTAATGTGGTAATCATTTCATAATATATACATGTATCAAATCATCACATTGGATACCTTACACTTGCATACATCAGGTGTCAATAATATCTCAATAAAGCTGCGGAACACTTCTCTTCTCTCTCTCCCTTTTTTTTTTTTGTCTTTTTAGGACCGCACCTGTGGCATATGGAGGTTCCCAGGCTAGGGGTCGAATCAGAGAAACAGCTGCCAGCCACAGCCACTGCCACGGTCACAGCCACAGCCACAGCCCCGCAGGATCCAAGCTGCATCTGCGACCTACACCACAGCTCACTGCAAGGCCGGATCCTCAACCCATTGAGCGAGGCCAGTGATCGAACCTGCAACCTCATGGTTCCTAGTCAGATTCATTTCTGCTGTGCCGCCACGATGGGAATGCCTCACTTTTCTAAATAAGAATTTCTTCACAAACATAAAGTAGAGGTTTTTACTTATATTGCAACTACAGAACACAAATGAGCTACCCAACAATGAACAGCAGCCCAAAAAAGCTCCAGAAAATAGTACAGCATCAGAAAACTTTGGAATCTCACACATCAGTATTTGTATAATTTAAGTTTTTTTATCATGATACAATTCACATACTATAATAAAGTTCACCCCTAAAGTGTACAATTTAGTAGTGTTTAGTATATTCACGAGGTTTTGCAACCATAATCACTAACTCTAGAACAGTTTCATCACCCCTAAAAGAAATCCCAAAGCTGTCAATAGTCGCTCACCATTCCCACTTTTTCTCAGCCTCTGAAAATTACTACTTTGTATTTCTATGTATTTGCCTATTATGAACATATCACATAAAATGGATCATACAATTTGGGGCTTTTGTGAGTCTGATTAAGCCTTACATTTCATTACGCTGTGGTTTCTCCCTCTGCAACTTATTGTAATTAAAGCATGACCAAGGCAATCTCTGCAGAGGAAACACTTAAAAATATATATACATACGTATGTGTATATATATATGTATGTATGACATATATATATATATACAAAACACACACACAAATAAAGAGTAAAAAAATGTACTGTGAGGTTGATATGGAATAAAAGACACAGGTACCGGGAGTTCCCATCGTGGCGCAGTGGTTAACGAATCCGACTAGGAACCATGAGGTTGCAGGTTCGATCCCTGGCCTTGCTCAGCGGGTTAAGGATCCGGCGTTGCCGTGAGCTGTGGTGTAGGTTGCAGATGCGGCTCGGATCCCGCGTTGCTGTGGCTGTGGCGAAGGCCAGCGGCTACAGCTCCTGTTAGACCCCTAGCCTGGGAACCTCCACATGCCGCGGTACAGCCCTAAAATGACAAAAGGCAAAAAAAAAAAAAGACACAGGTACCAAGAATACTACCTAAAAAAACACACTGTAATTTTGACAATCTTTGCTGCATTTTCTGAAAAATATAATGTGATTTTTAAAAAGAATGCTGACCACCATTTTGGCATTTTCTAAGCCACTAATCTAAATTATTATTATCAAGTTTAATTACTGTACTTTGCTATTATGAAAAGACACTAAATTATAAAAAGAACTTAAAGGAGTTCCTGCTGTGAAGCAGCAGGTTAAAGATCCAACATTGTCTCTGCAACAGTGCAGATTCGATCCCCAGTCTGGTGCAAGTTGCAGAAGCAGCTCAGATTCAGTCCCTGGCCCAGGAACTTCCATATGCTGCAGGTGCAGGAAAAAGAAACAAACAAAATATACCGGTAGCTACAAAAATCTCCAAAAAGACATAAAAAAAGGTCAACAGTTATAGCACTTAGATGATGGAAAAAAACAGGCACCTTTTTTTTTTTTGGCTGCAGCAGCTTGACATGGGATCTCAGTTCCCAAATTCCTAGACCAGGGACAGAACACAGGCCACAGTGGTCAAAGTGCTAAATCCTAACCACCTGACCACCAGGGAACTCCTAAAAATAAGCTTTTTTGGTCGTTTTGTTTTGGCTAGCCCCATGGCATGCAGAAGTTCCCAGGACATGGATTAAACTCACGCCACAGCAGTAACCAGAGCCACAGCAGTACAGCCCCAGATCCTTAACCTGATGAGCCACCAGGGAAAAATTAAAATGTATTTTATTTTTAATTTAAAAGTATCACCACTGTCACTTTTTTGACAGCCATTTTTGACATATATGCAGCATTTCATGCTTGGTGTTATAAATAAGCAAACACAGGAATTCCCAAACCTTCATTCTATATATGATGACTTTCATATCTAAACTAAATGGAAAGATGACACTAATATATTGCTCAGTTAAAAAAAATAAGTTAAACTATATGTAGTATGATCCTAATCACACAGAAACGAAACACTATATATTGTATAGGAGTGAGTTTGCATGTATATAAAAGGTCAGCAAATATATTCATCAACTGGTTAATGGTGGTTACTTCTGGAGAATCAGACTAAAAAGGAGTAAAGGGACTTTTTCTTTCACATATTTATGTATTAATTTCCTATTTAATAACAAGCTCCTTTGGTAATTTTTTCATCACCAATGTTTTCAATTAAATGAATCATCAGTTTAGATAATTTCCTTTAAAAAATAAATAAGGAGTTCCCGTCGTGGCTCAGTGGTTAATGAATCCGACTAGGAACAATGAGGTTGTGGGTTTGATCCCTGGCCTTGCTCAGTGGGTTAAGGATCCGGCGTTGCCGTAAGCTGTGGTGTAGGTTGCAGACGCGGCTCGGATCCCGCGTGGCTGTGGCTGTGGCGAAGGCCGGCAGCTACAGCTCCTGTGAGACCCCTAGCCTGGGAACCTCCATATGCCGCAGGTGGTGCCCTGAAAAGACAAAAAAAAAAAAAGATAATATCACACTTTACCCCATCATAGCTTTAACAATCACTGCCAGTACAGGTGGAACTAGAAATTAAAAAGAAACAAAAGCTCCCTGAGAGAAGAAAGATACAGATTAATCCAAATAAAGTTCTATATTTCAAAACATGAGCCAGGTTGCAAAAATACCAAACCACGTTTTAGAAGACCCTGGAGAAAAAAGAGAAACAGGAAGCACTGTCAGTCACTCATTCTTTCTTTCCTTTCTGTTTTAATCCCGTGAGGCTTCACACCAAACTGCTCAGTGAAATCACGGACAAGGGGCTGTGGTGGCCACTTGAAATATGCAAATTGGGAGTTCCCGTCGTGGCTCAGTGGTTAACGAAACCGACTAGGAACCATGAGTTTTCGGGTTCGATCCCTGGCTTGCTCAGTGGGTTAACAATCCGGCATTGCCGTGAGCTGTGGTGTAGGTTGCAGACGCGGCTCGGATCCCGCGTTGCTGTGGCTGTGGCGAAGGCCGGTGGCTACAGCTCCTGTGAGACCCCTAGCCTGGGAACCTCCATATGCCAGGGGCGCGGTCCTAGAAAAGGCAAAAAGACAAAAAACACACACACACACACACACACACAAAGAAATGTGCAAATTGAACAACGCTGTAACCAGGAAGAGGTGAGAATCATACCTTTTCCAAAATGAACTTGTTTAAGTACGGCATGTAGCCCTGATTGGAGACGGGCCCCTCATCATCATCCCTAAAGTGCTCTTCAAGGGCGACGGGGTCATGTGGAACCTTCAGCACCGTGCACAGGTTATGGGAAAGGACCTAAGAGGAAAAGAGAGCAAGTTAAGAGGCATCCACTGACCATCACTCAGCACCGTTACTGTCTGAACACAACTGGATGCTCCCTGCCGTGGGGGCGAGAGAGAAAGGGAGGAGAATAAACTAGCAAACAGGGGGAGATCGCGGCTCGGCTGCCAGCTTCCCACTCGTTAGCCACGTGTCTCTCCTTCCCTCCCCAGTTCTGGTTCGCTAAACAAGGCTCTCTTGCATGCCTACGATGAGCCAGGCTCCACGCAAGACCTGGGGCTATCATAGTCCTTGTAGTCCTTTATTAATTGGCCCAACATTGGAAAGAAAAAAGGGAGGAGAGAGCAAGAGAATGTGTTCAAAAATAAAGGTCTCCTTGGGAGTTCCCGTCGTGGCTCAGTGGTTAACGAATCCGACTAAGAACCATGAGGTTGCGGGTTCGATCCCTGGCCTTGCTCAGTGGATTAAGGATCCGGCGTTGCCGTGAGCTGTGGTGTAGGTCGCAGATGCGGCTCGGATCCCGCGTTGCTGTGGCTGCGGTATAGGCGGGCGGCTACAGTTCCTGTTAGACCCCTAGCCTGGGAATTTCCATGTGCCGCGGGTGCGGCTCTACATAAAGGCAAAAAGACAAAAAAATAATAATAAAAATTAAAAAAAAAAAGGTCTTCTCAGAGAGCAGGTGTCAGGTAATTAGAGCTGTTAGAGAAAGAGCAGCAGCCGGGGCGGGGTGGTTCTGGACAAGCACCTGACCTGAGTCAGCCACAAGCTCTCTGCATTTCAGTTTCCTCTTTTCGTTGCATATAAAGAGCCAAGTTAACATATAAATATACCAGATACCAAGTAGGACTCTCTACACGTCCAAACATCTCTAAAATTCTATGACGCCAGGCTAAGTTTTCAGAATGAGTATAAGAGGGTATAGCTATAAAAAGAGAAAGAAATCAAGGTCCCAGTTTAGAACGATGAGAAAAATCAATAGCAAACATATTTCAGGAGTCACCAAAGTGGCTGAAAATATTCTGTAGAAAATCTGCATTCTTGTCTTTTGTAAGCCAAGTGTGTACTTTAACCTTTACAGCTCCTGTTAGACCCCTAGCCTGGGAACCTCCACATGCCGCGGGTGCGACCCTAGAAAAGGCAAAAAGACCAAAAAAAAAAGGGGGGGGAGCCATATTCATCTCAATGAACACTGTGAATTCCATTAAGCAAGTCACTTTTCTCTGTATACACCTGTTTCAGTTAGAGTTTTTTAAGATTAAAAAATAACCTATAAAAAGAGTATTTGCATATCTTCTTTCTGCATTTTGCTTCTCAAAGCTGCATTTATGTAGAGATCCTTTTCTACACGCTCTACTAGTTTTAAGGAAGTAAGTAAAGGTAAGCTCACAAATGAAGACTTTTACTGGCCCCTACAAAGCCAGCTGTGTTTCTCAAGTAAACCCTCTATTTGCGAGTAGTAGAGCACAGGAAAAGGGCACGGGGCGGCTTTTACTGAATCTTGCACCAGAATCCGCAAAAGTCTAAACAGACATCTCCTTTCTCTCTTTAAACTTATAGAGTAATTATCTACCCCAAAGAAATTTCGTGAGGATCAACTTCGGAGGACGTACAGTGCTTAAAAACTGCAACATACTATAGACACATAAGCTTTAGAGAAATAAAGAGCATATTCTTCAGATAAGGTTCCAAGGTCATTCAAATTTTAAAATTATTTGGGACTTTTCCCACGTAAAAATTCCCAACCATTGGTTAACCCATGGCACATCCATAAAACATTAAGAGCAATGAGGAACTCACTGCATCGTGACGGAAAAAGATCTCCAAGATAAATTAAGTGAAAACAGCAATGTACCTAAGCCTGAATAGAGCATGTCATCTTTTATGTAAAAGAAACGGGAAGAAAAAAAAATAGAAGGATATATAAGAAATGAATAACGGGAGGAGTTCCCTTCGTGGCTCAGTGGTTAATGAATCCAACTAAGAACCGTGAGGTTGTGGGTTTGATCCCTGGCCTTGCTCAGTGGGTTAAGGATCCGGCGTTGCTGTGAGCTGTAGTGTAGGTTGCAGACGCGGCTCGGATCCCGCGTTGCTGTGGCTGTGGCGAAGGCCAGCAGCTACAGCTCCTGTTAGACCCCTAGCCTGGGAACCTCCATATGCCGCGGGTGTGGCTCTAGATGAAGGCAAAAAGACAAAAAAAAAAAAAGAAATGAATAACGGGGGAAAAAAACTAGTTTGATTGTAGGCCCAGAGCAAAAGAAGATTTCTCACTGGGCCTCCCTTTTTGTTTATTGTCTTTGAAAAATAATTTACCTATTCAAAAAAATATAATGCCTATTTAAAAAACTGCATAAATATACATATTCTTTACAATGGCCAGCTTAAGATCACACAGCCAAATCTACGCATCCTCCAACTCCACTCTTTTCTTCTGTATCAACTTACTCCCTAAAGATTGAGGTATAAAAGGAAGACACAGTCCACAGCAAAGTATCATGATTACCGGAGGAGTAAGATATAAAGGCAACAGGAGTTCCCATCGTGGCTCAGCGGAAACGAATCCAACTAGGAACCATGAGGTTGCGGGTTCGATTCCCGACCTCACTCAGTGGGTTAAGGATCCCTGGCCTCACTCAGTGGGTTAAGGTTAAGTGAGCTGTGGTGTAGGTCGCAGACGCGGCTTGGATCCCGCGTGGCTGTGGCTGTGGCGAAGGCCGGCGGCTACAGCTCCTGTTAGACCCCTAGCCTGGGAACCTCCATATGCCGCAGGTACAGTCCTAAAAAATGACAAAAAGACAAAAAAAAAAAGATATAAAGGCAACAAATGAGTCCAGAAAGAAGAGTGTGGGCTACAGTGACTTCACAGAGGAAGTGAAGTGCAACCCAGGCCTTAAAATAAGGAGAAGTTTGGGACAGGAAAAGGGTAACTGGGAGGCTTTCCATAGAGAGGAAAAACATGAGGAAAGTTCATTGATTAATACAAAATCCTCAGGGTACTAAAGGCAGACACCAATCTCTTCAACACCCACCCTCTTTCTCTGAATTTCTTAGATCCTCAACTAAAAACACACTGTCATCCTTTTTTTTGGTTTTTCCTTTTGTCATTTTAGGGCTGCACCTGAAGCATATGGAGGTTCCCAGGCTAGGGATCGAATCAGAGCTGTAGCCGCTGGCCTACACCACAGCAACGCCAGATCCGAGCCGCATCGGTGACCTATGGCAACGCCAGATCGTTAATGCACTGAGCGAGGCCAGGGATCGAACCCGCAACCTCATGGTTCCCAGTCGGATTCGTTAACCACTGCGCCACGACGGGAACTCCCACACGGTCATCCTTCTTATCCCCTTTGAGGGTGAGCGCTGGCACAAAGAGATTAAATCTGTCTTGACCAAGGTCACTTCCATAGAACTGAGACGAGAACTCGGGTGTTGTAACCTCTGGTCCAAAGCTCTCCAGCAGGAAGGAGCATCACATGTCTAGTTTTCCAAAGTCAACAACAGCTTTGTGGAAGCGCTTTGGTTCAATCCAGTGATCCCAGTGGGGACTTAAACTCCAGACTTTAGCCTTGAACAATTACACAGCACTTTTTAAAAATTATTTTTATTTTTTCCATTACATTTGGTTTATAGTGTTCTATCAATTTTCCACTGTACAGAAAAGTGACCCAGTCTCACACACACACACACACACTCTTTTTTTTCCTCATGTTATCCTTCATCACGCTTCATCCCAAGTGACTCCATATAGTTCCCAGGGCTCTACAGCAGGGTCTCATTGCTTATCCACTCCAAATGCAATAGTTTCCATCTATTAACCCCAGATTCCCAGTCCATCTCACTCCCTCGCCCTCCCTCCTTGGCAACCACAAGTCTCCTCTCCAAGTCCATGAGTTTCTTTTCTTAAATAGCACTTTTGTTAAATATACAGATAACTGGGAGTTCCCATCGTGGCTCAGTGGTTAACGAAACCGACTAGGAACCATGAGGTTGCAGGTTCGATCCCTGTCCTTGCTCAGTGGGTTAAGGATCCGGCGTTGCTGTGAGCTCTGGTGTAGGTTGCAGACGCGGCTTGGATCCCGCGTGGCTGTGGCGAAGGCTGGCAGCTACAGCTCCTGTTAGACCCCTAGCCTGGGAACCTCCATATGCCGCGGGTGCAGCCCTAGATAAGGCAAAAAGACAAAAAATATATATATACGGATAACTGAATTCAGTGATCATTTTCTTAAACCACCTTCAGTCGGTTAAGCAAATTGTAAAGAAGGCAGCAGATTATGGGAAAAGGCCCTGAAAGAAAAGACCTGAGAACCAGCCCTCTTCGTGTGGTCTCTTCCTGTTCAGTGGTTTGCCATTTACCTTTTTTAAATGTTGGAATATTTCACTCCTTACTGGCTTAGTCTCAGTATCCTCAGTGTAAAATGAAGAGTTGGGGATTTGTCTCTAAAAATAATGTTTTTAAGCCCCATCCTTAACTGTCCACCCAAACTCATTTCATGAATTCAGCAGAAAGAACTAGATAGTTCAGATCAGAAATTCAGCCTTTTTCATCATTAGTAAGACCCGGAACAAGGAAGTCACCTTCAAACAAAATAACAGCTGAATAATAGCTAACTGGAAAAGGTTTGTAACTAAAAGAGAAAAAAAAAAAAAAAAAACACTGTGTGCTAGCTATAAACAACTTTAAACAAAAATTATCAGCAATTTTTTTTTTTTTTTGGTCTTTTGTCATTTTAGGGCCACATCCGCAGCATATGGAGGTTCCCAGGCTAGGGGTCTAACAGGAGCTGTAGCCGCCGGCCTTCGCCACAGCCACAGCCACACGGGATCCGAGCCGCGTCTGCAACCTACACCACAGCTCACGGCAACACCGGATCCTTAACCTACTGAGCGAGGCCAGGGATCAAACCTGCAACCTTATGGTTCCTAGTCGGATTTGTTAACAACTGAGCCACGACGGGAACTCCAGTTATCAGCAATTTTTTAAAAAGCCTAGATGGAATCTCAAGGTTTTTTTTTTTAATTCAAAAGTAAAGTTGAGGAATTCCTGTCGTGACCCTGCAGAAATGAATCCGACTAGGAATCATGAGGTTGAGGGTTGGATCCCTGGCCTCGCTCAACGGGTTAAGAACCCAGCACTGCCGTGAGCTGTGGTGTAGGTCACAGACACGGCTCAGATCTGGCATTGCTGGGAGTTCCCGTCGTGGCTCTGTAGTTAACGAATCCAACTAAGAACCATGAGGTTGCAGGTTCGATCCCCAGCCTCGCTCAGTGGGTTAAGGATCCTGCGTTGCCGTGAGCTGTGGTGTAGGTTGCAGACAGGGCTCGTATCCTGCATTGCTGTGGCTGTGGTGTAGGCCGGCGGCTATGGCTCCAATTCAACCCCTAGCCTGGGAACCTCCATATGCCATGGGTGCGGCCCTAAAAAGACAAAAAAAAGGGTAAAGTTGGAATTCCAACTGTGGGTCAGTGTGTTCAGTAGTATCCACGAGGATACAGGTTCCATCCCTGGCCTCACTCAGTGGATTAAGGACCCAGAGTTCCCGCAAGCTGAGGCATAGGTCACAGATATGGCTCGGATCTGGCGTTGCTGTGGCTGTGGCGTAGGCCTGCAGCTGCAGCTCCGATTCAACCCCTAGCCCGGGAACTTCCATATGCTGCAGGGAGCAGCCATTTAAAAAAAAAAAAAAAAGGGAAAACAAAAAAAAGTAAAATGTATGAAGAAAAAAATTCTTGAGGCCCGGAATACAAACCAGTCACAAGAAGTCAAAGCTCCCTAAGCTTATAGAGCAGTTTATGCTTTTTAGAGTAGACTCACATTATCCATTAGTTGGTTTCGTCTAGCCTCTGGAGAGTAGCTATCATTGCTGCTTTACAGATGACGCGGCTGGGCCAGAGATGAGGAGATATCCCCCAATCACAGGGTTTTATGTGCAGTGAAATTAGGACGAGAACCCAAACCTTGTACTGTGGTACCCTTTCCATGCCTTCTGACCTTCCTTCTCCTTCTGGAAAAAGGGCGCCCTGGCTATACAAAAGCGACTGGCCGTGCGTGTCGCTGCTGGGGTGCAGTGATGGCCCAGTGTCCCCCAGCCCAACCCCGTGAGCTCTCCAGCACCCCACAAGATGCCCGGAGCTCTTTAGTGGAGCCAAACGAAATCAGTGGTGGAGCAGAACTGCTCTGCCTAGAAATCTGGGACCACTCTCTTTCTGGGAGCCCTCCTCTCCCAGCAGCCGCCTTTGGGTGAAACTGTTCCAAAAAGCGGCACTGGTCTTCTCCCCGGGTGAGGAAGCTGCAAGCAGATGAGGAGCAAAGAGGACTGCAAATTCTTGATTTGCAAAAGGACTGGCCCCGAATCACTCTAATCCGTGTTCTCGCAAGTTTCTTGAGAAAGTTGAATTTATCCCACTTCAGTGCCTGCTCCTCCGAAGGTCATTCTTTCAGCGCCCACATAATTGCTAAGCAACTTTGCTCTCATTCTCCAATTTGAAGAATAAACTATCTTTACTGCAGGAAGAGATCCATACCCAGGCCAGAGCCTCGTTGCTGCAGTTCCTTCGCCGCCGTCTGTTATTGCCTTTACAGGGCCTCCGCCGACAAGAGATGACTGATCAACCGCTCGTGTGGTCTGTTCCTGTTCCGTGGTTTGCCGTGTACCCTTTTTAAGCATTTCGCTCCAACTCTCGTGAAAAGAAATCCAGGACGATGAACGACTACACAGTTGTTTGAACACACAGGAGTGCACGATGTTTAACCTCCTCCCTCCCAAAGATGTAGAGATGAAAAGGTTTTCTGAAATGAGCCCCCCCACCCCACCCCATCGCACGCTGTTTCCCTTTACAGGATGTGCGTAATGGTTAAAATTCAACACTGAGAAAGGGGGGGGCGGGGATCTCTATTCCAACGAGCTTATCTGAACCAACACAACCACAGAACTATAATTCATAATGGGCAACGTTTTTTTAAAACGTGAACATTCCTGCCGGATTCATAAAATTTCAAGCTAATGGCAAATTACCAGAAAACCCTTCCCAACAATGAACCAAGAATGACCAATTTCCTACCAGCACTAGTCCTTGCCTTACAAGCATTGTCTTTATACAAGTTCCACCCCCACCACGTGGACTCATTCTCCCCTTCCCGACAAAAGCCTTTTTTTCCTGCCTGTCACCGCTTAAGGCTTGCCTTCTCTTATATATATGTATCTAGAGCCGCACCCGCGGCATATGGAGGTTCCCAGGCTAGGGGTCTAACAGGAGCTGTAGCCGCCGGCCTCCGCCACAGCCACAGCAACGCGGGATCTGAGCCGCGTCTGCGACCTACACCTCAGCTCACGGCAACGCCGGATCCTTAACCCACTGGGTGAGGCCAGGGATCGAACCTGCAACCTCATGGTTCTTAGTCGGATTCGTTAACCACTGAGCTACGACGAGAACTCTGCTGCCTTCTCTTATATTATCTTCCTTGTATTCAGCCTCAGAAATCTCAAAGTCATCTTTGACTCAGTCTTTGAATGCAGTCACCGTCCTACACACTTCTACCAAATCAAGCACTGCTAACCTATCACCTTGTCTAAAAGCCATCAGAAGTCTAACAGAAGGAAAAACCAAGATGGTGGAGTTCCCGTCGTGGCTCAGCAGTTAGAAAACCCGACTAGTACCTATGAGGATGCAGGTTCGATCCCTGGCCTCACTCAATGGGTTAAGGATCCGGCGCTGCCGTGAGCTGTGATGGAGGTCGCAGACGTGGCTCGGATCCCGTGTGGCTGTGGCTGTAGCGTTGGCTGGCGGCTTCAGCTCTGATTCACCCCCTACCCTGGGAACCTCCACATGCCTCGGGTGAGGCCCTAAAAGGACAAAAAACAAAACAAAACAATACAAAACAAAAAAGATGGTATTTATCTGAGCTCTGGAGGTAAGTCAGTTGGCAAGCTAGCCCCACTTTACCTTTCTAGCCTATTTTTCCCCACGCTTTTGCCCCTACTGTACAAATCCAGCCCAACTAGTGTACTCACTGCACCCCAAATAAGCTCCTGTACCACCCTTCTGTCCCCTCCAGGGCTCTGCTCCAACCACCCCTACCGTTTCTACCAAATATAAACGCCATCCCTTTCTGAAGGCTCCAGCGTTCTGCTCCAACCACCCCTACCGTTTCTACCAAATATAAACGGCATCCCTTTCTGAAGGCTCCAGCGCTCAAAATCAAGATGGTCTGCAATCCCAAGCACGCTGGTCTTGTGTTCTACATCAGCACACACGCTTTTTTTTTTCTCCCCTAAGACTATAAATTTCTGAAAAGCCCACGTCTCACCCACTCTTGCATTCCCACAGCACTTAGCATGCTACTCAGAATGCAGAAAGCTTTCAGTAAATGCTGAACAAATTCTTTCTAAAAATTCTCTTTTAGCAGTAAAACCATAATACGTTAATACTGACAACCATCTGAGGCAATAGCCTACTCTTACCTCCTTATTTCACAGATAAAAGGACTGGGGCCTGAGGCTTGCTTCAGGCGCACACTGACAAGTAACAAATCAGAAGCAAGAACCCAAATCTCCTAACTGCCTGGCCCAGAACCAGGCTCGGTGCTGGAAACATTCTCTTTTGCCTGTAGTCATATCCTTCACGTCTGGGTCATTCTGCATAAACTCCAGGAAATTTTTACCACCCTCTCTGTCCACTGAATTCCTATTCAACACTTAAGTGAATTCTGTCTCATATACCAGGAATAGCTCAGATACCTAACTGCAGCTCAGAGAGGAAGGAAACCCTGCCTAACGCTTTTTTTTTTCCATATCCTTCATAGTGACAGCACAGGGCTAAGAGAGGACTCAGGACCGTAACACTTACAGACACATTAAGGCAGGATATCTAACTCAAAACCATCTGTGCTGGGGAGTTCTCCTGTGGCACAGCAGGTTAAAGATCCAATATTGTCCCAGCAGTGGCTTGGGTCGCTGCTGTGGCATGGGTTCAGTCCTTGGCTCCAGGACTTCCACAAGCTGTGGGTGTGGCCAAAAAAAACCAAAAAAACAAAAAAACTATTTGTTGTGATGCTACCCACAGAATAGACCCCAGTAAACTGCACTATGTGCCACTGGATAACATTTTATTTTATTTTTTATTTTTTGTCTTTTTGCTTCTTCTAGGGCTGCACCCGCGGCATATGGAGGTTCCCAGGCTAAGGGTCTAACAGGAGCTGTAGCTGCCGGCCTTCGCCACAGCCACAGCAACGCGGGATCCGAGCCGCGTCTGTGACCTACACCACAGCTCACGGCAACGCAAGATCCTTAACCCACTTAGCGATGCCAGGGATCGAACCCACAACTTCATGGTTCCTAGTTGGATTCATTAACCACTGAGCCACAATGGGAACTCCCGGATTACATTTTAAATAGACCTTTTTTAATAAGTTATTTTGGATAAAGCACTAATTTAGTCCTCTTTAGGAATCAGAAAGAAAATACTGGTAAATTTGACCACATAAAAACTTTTTTTTTTTTTTTTTTTTTTTGCTTTTTAGGGCCCCACCCACCCAAGGCATATGGAGATTCCCAGGCTAGGGGTCGGATCGGAGCTACAGTTGCCGGCCTACACCACGGCCACAGCAACGCAGGATCCAAGCTCCATCTGAAACCTACACCACCCCTCACAGCAACACCGGAACCTTAGCCCACTGAACGAGGCCAGGGATCAAACCCGCAACCTCACGTTTCCTAATAGGATTCACTTCCCTTGCGCCACAACAGGAACTCCAACCACATAAAAATTCTTAAACTTCCCTTTAAAAAGAGACAGCATAGGGAGTTCCCATATGGCTCAGCAGGTTAAATATCCAGAATTGTTATCACAGTGGTTCGAGTCACTGCTATGGCAAGGGTTCGATCCCTGGCCCGGGAACTTCTGGATTCCATGGGCATGGCCAAAAAATAAAGGAAAAGACACACCATAAAAAAACAAACAAAAAAGACTAATAGCTCAAATATTCAAATTACTCCTAGGAAGAAAGTAAAAGATGAATACCTGATTTTTAAAATGGGCAAGAGATGTGAATAGAAAATTTCACAAAAGAAGTTAATGGCTAACAGATACAGGAAAAGATGCTTAACTTCACTAGTAATCAACATCATGTAAATTAAAATATCTACTTTTTTTTTTGGCTTTACCCGCAGCATATGGAAGTTTTAGAACCAGGGGTCAAATCTGAGCTACAGTTGCAACCTACGCCACAGCTGCAGCAATGCCATATCCTTAACCTGCTGTGCCACAGTGGGAACTCCAGAGCCACTACTTGTTGTGTGAGAAACAATACCTGATATATGACCAGACATAGGGGAGTTAAAATTGTTAAACCCCAGCACCGGAGAAGGTATGGGAGCAGGTTTTCTCCATCACTACTGACATTTTAGGCCAAATAAATTCCTTGTTTGGGAAGCAGGGGAGGGGTCCTACCCATTGCAGGAAATTTAGCAGCATCCCTGGCTGAAAACATCAAAACATCTCAAATATCTGAGAACCGCCAAGTAGTTAAATAGAGAATGAATCATCCACACACTGAAAGAGCTCTCAGCCATTATAAAGGACGATGGCGTCTGCATTGATGGGCATTAATAGGAAAACATGACCCTGACACACTGTTTAAGTGAAAAGGTTACAAAAGCAGATGAAACAGCATCTCATTTATATAAAAGGATATATATGCATGTGTAGATACATATGTGTGCGTGCATGTGTACGCATGCAGGGAGCAAGGGAGATAAAGGGAAAGAGAAGAGGGGAAGGAAAGAGAACGAGGAAGATGTTCGAAAAATAATCTTTTTTTTTTTTTGGTCTTTTTGCCTTATCTAGGGCCGCACCTGGGGCATATGGAGGTTCCCAGGCTAGAGGTCTAACAGGAGCTGTAGCCGCCAGCCTTCGCCACAGCCACAGCCACACGGGATCCGAGCTGCGTCTGTGACCTACACCACAGCTCATGGCAACGCCGGATCCTTAACCCACTGAGCAAGGCCGGGGATCGAACCTGCAACCTCATGGTTCTTAGTAGGATTTGTGAACCACTGAGCCACGACGGGAACTCCTCGAAAAATAATCTTTGCACAGTTACCTGCATCTGCTGTTGGTGCTTGAATTTCAGGTGACAGAATTTATCTTTGTCTCTATACTTCAAGCATTGTTTGATTATCCTTTGTATTATCTTCATAACTAGAAAAAGTGAAGCTTTTATATTTATGGAAAAAAAATTTTTGGTCTCTTTTTTTAGGGCCACCCCTGCGGTAAATGGAGGTTCCCAGGCTAGGGGTCTAATTGGAGCTGTCGCCGCTGGTCTACACTGCAGCCACAGCCATGCAGGATCCAAGCCGTGTCTGCAGCCTACGCCACAGCTCACGGCAACGCCGGATCCTTAGACCACTGAGCAAGGCCAGGGATCGAACCTGCATCCTCATGGATGCTAGTCAGATTCATTTACTGCTGAGCCACAAAGGGAACTCCTATTTAAGGAAAATTTGTAAAATTTAAATACGTCAGGGTTCCGACTAGAGAGGGCCAGTAAATTATAACATGAAGAGATCATTGTTAAGACTATACGGTTGATGAAATTAACCCACTTGAGTCATCCACAGAGAACTATGCGTGGCCATGCCTCTTGAAGAAGCCATGCTATGGGCAGCAACGTCTTCTCATCCACAGCCTCCTTAGATTCCAGCCTCCCACTGGACCACAGCATAAACAAAGGTCTTTCAAAAGATAACTCATGCATAAGAAGATTTAACTTCACTAAGCTCCTGTATCTCTCCCACTCTCCTATAAAATGCCTCCACCAATCAGTTAACACGACCGGAACTAGCAGGCAGAACGCATTTGACCTGAGATCTTGTAAAGCCGTCCAGTTTCGCAAAATTCCAGTAAAGGTCTTGGAGGAAAGGACTCAAGATGCATATCAAGTGTATGCGGGAGAATTCCACAGCAGAAGACAGAGAAATCGGGTAGTTCAATTAAGCACACTCTTCGCCAGGAGAAGATCTGAAGCCACAGTGTACACCCGAGGTGATTATAAGGACCACGAGCCTGAGATCTATTTCTGCTGCCCCACCCTCTGACCACTGTCCCCTCATCCCCTTCCAGTCGCTAATACCATGGCTTCTTGTTATCACTATCCGTCTCACGAAACTGCCTTTTTTTTTTTTTGCAAAAAGGTTCCGTGGCCGACCCAGAGCTGCACCACTCAAGAAAGGAACTGCTGCCCAGCTGCAGGGACTGTGGTTAGCGGAGAGCCTCCAGCTGTTAGTACCTTCAGGGGCCACCGCAGCCAATGACTGAGCAAGGTGGTGGTACCATCTGTCCCCAACGCAGGCTTCCTCTGACTGGCCAGTCTTCCCTCCCGAGCTCCAGGTTTAGTCAAGTCTGCATTTACCAGTTTGGCAGCTCCTTTTCCCCATCCTGCCTCCTCTCTCCTTTTTTTTCCTCTTCTTTGTCACTCTCCTGCACTGCCGACTCTCTATGAGCGTCGCCCAACCTGGGACAGACACCTTCTAAACAAGTCACTCGCCCAGGTCTCTGACACTTGGCACTTGGCTCATTCCTTCCTCTTAAGACCTTTTTACTTCCCACGGCATATTATTTTCTAAATACTACAAAGAACTCTTTTCTGCTCCACAAAGGTACCTTGAAGGGGGTCACTGAACTTAACTTTCATTCTCCCAGCCTGGATGTTTCCCAAAGTCCAATTTCCAGCCCTTAGTTCTTTCCCGTTTTTCATCTTAAAAAGTGCCAAAGCTCTGGCAGTGTTAGGTCACCTCTGCTCTAATGATTCTCAGATCCCTTTCTGGTCTTGACCTTGCAGCTGCGCTCTGGATTACATCACTGAGACTAAGGATTTCGATGCTAAATCTGTTTCACATCCAAAAAAATCCGAAGGAGAATCATTACTTTTCTCCCCAAAACAGGTCTCCCGATTTGGATTCTGACTCTGGGGCCAACATTCCGTTAACAACAAAACTATGGACTCTCCTCTTCTTGTATTTGTTTAACTTACAGTTTGTCCTATTTCTAGACCCAGTTCCCGTCCACTGAGTGAGCTTCTCTGTTGGCGTAAGGCTGACCAGAAGAGCATGAGGCTGGGGAAATCAGAGCTCCCTGCCCTCAGCAGTGGGTCCCATTCTCCCTCCTGAGTCCCTGGATAATATGCACTGACCAATATGAGCATCGTAAACGCATCAAGCTAACAAAGTTAAATGAGAAAGCTAAGCCCTGAAGATCTCGTGACCACATCTTGCACAAATGAGGAAAATGAGAGAGTTCCCGTCATGGCTCAGCTGTAACAAGCCCAACTAGTATCCATGAGGACACGGGTTTGATCCCCGGCCACGCTCCGTGGGTTAAGGATCCGGCGTTGCCCTGAGCAGTGGTGTGGGTCGCAGACACGGCTTGGTTCTGGCATTGCTGTGGCTGGGGTGTAGGCTGGCTGCTACAGCTCCGCCTCGACCCAAGGCCAGGTAACTTCTACATGCCACAGGTAAAGCCCAAAAAAATACAAAAAAAAAAAAAAGGAAAATGAAACCCAGCCAGGAAAAGAAACTACCCAGGGCCACACAACTAACAGGGTCAAGATTAGAATCCTGACTCTGTAACCAGTGCTCTCTCTCCTGACACTTTTTCCTGATCCTCCAAGGGAGTTACTTTCCAAATCTTTCTTCATATATGGTCTTAGAGAGGAGCGTCACACTGACAGATGTCCACTCCCCAAAAAGCATTCTCCGGAGTTCCCGTCATGGCTCAGTGGTTAGCGAACCCGACTAGCATCCATGAGGATGCGGGTTCGATCCCTGGCCTTGCTCAGTGGGTTAAGGATCCGGCGTTGCCGTGAGCTGTGGTGTAGGTTGCAGACGCGGCTCGGATCCCGCTTGGCTGTGGCTGCGGCGAAGGCCGGCGGCTACAGCTCCTGTTAGACCCTTAGCCTGGGAACCTCCATATGCTGCGGGTGCAGCCCTAAAAAAGACAAAAAGACCAAAAAAACAGCATTCTCTGACCTAACTCCTCCAATCCTCATGACAGACTAGGAAGGCTCCCTTCTTCTCTGCTCCCCAGTGCTGTATACTTTATCTCACTGTATCTGAATTGTCAGGTCGCAGATCTATGTGGGTCTCAAGACGTCAAGCTCCATGAGGGTAGCGAGCGTATGGATTTTGATTCCCACTGCCACCATCCCAGGCTAGCAATCATCAGCTTTCACAGCAACCTCCCAACTGGTCTCTCCATCGCCAGCCCCTTGCCTACATCATCAGAATAATCTCAGAGGAGCTCCCACTGTGGCTCAGTGGTAATGAACCTGACTAGTATCCATGAGGAGATCCCTGCCCCAGCTCAGTGGGTTAAGGATCCTGAGTTGCCATAAGCTGTGGTGTAGGTTGCAGACATGGCTCAGATCCCATGTTGCTGTGGCTGTGGCGTAGGCTGGCAGCTGCAGCTCTGATTTGACCCCTAGCCTGGAAATTTCCATTTGCCTGGGGTATGGCCCTAAACACACACACACACACACACACACACACACACCCCCCCCCCCCAAAGAATAGGAGTTCCTTTGTGGCTCAGTGGAAACGAGCCCAACTAGAATCCATGAGGACACGGGTTGGATCCCCGCCTTGCTCAGTGGGTCAGGGATCTGGTGTTGCCATGAGCTGTACTGTAGGTCACAGAAGCGGCTTGGATCCCAGGCTGCTGTGGTTGCGGTGTAGGCCGGCAGCTGCAGCTCCGATTTGACCCCTAGCCTGGGAACTTCCAAATGCTGCACCTACTACCTTAAAAAGCAAAAAACAAACACACAAACAACAAAAAGAAAAATCTCAGAATTCTACCTTTGTCACATAGCTACCCAAAAAGTTTTAATAACTTCCCCTCTTCACAGGATCAGTTCTAAAATACTCACTGTAACACCGTCAACAAATACACATTAATCATCTATTCTGTACAAGCATGAAACCAAAATGTAACCATCTCCCTTTAATTCCCAATTTCCCACCATGCCTCAAAACACTCTGCTCCATTCAGAGAATCTCCTTCCTGCTCACAAATACTCTAAGTTCTCAGCTCTTGCTCTTAACCACGACACCACCACCATAGCTGCCCTCCTCTATGAGTGCGTACACTCCAGAGCAGCAGATTTCTATCTCCTCCAGGAAACATTTTTCTCCCTCCCTCTGATATTTTTGGTGTGTGTGTGTGTGTGTGTGTGTGTGTGTGTGTGTGTGTGTCTCACACCTGCATGTGGGAGTTTCTGGCCCAGAAATCAAACTCAGGCCACAGCTGTAACCAGAGCCACAGCAGTGACAACACCTGATCCCTAACCTGCTGCACCACCAGGGAACTCCACGAAATATTTCCCTTTTTTTAATTATAGTTGATTTACAATGCTCTGTTGATTTCTGCTGTACAGCATAGTGACCCAGTCACACACACACATATATATGTACATTCTTTTTCTCACATTATCCTTCATCATGTTTCATCACAAGTGACTAGATACAGTTCCCTGTGCTATACAGCAAAATCTCATTGCTTATCCATTACAAAGGCAATAGTTTACACCTACCAACCCCAAACTCCCAGTCCATCGCACTCCCTCCCCCGTGGCAACCACAAGTCTGTTCTCCACATCCATGAGTTTGTTTCTTTTCTGTTGATAGGTTCATCTGTGCCATATATTAGATTCCAGATATAAGTGATATCATATGGTATTTGTCTTTCCCTTTCTGACTTAGGTCACTTAGTATGGGAATCTCTAGTTCCATCTATGCTGCTGCAAATGGCATTGTTTTGTTCTTTTTTATGCCTGTGTAATATTCCATTGTGTAAATGTACCAGATCTTCTTAATCCATTCATCTGTCAATAGACATTTAGGTTGTTTCCATGTCTTGGCTATTGTGAATAGTGCTGCAATGAACATACAGGTGCATGTACCTTTTTGAATGAAACTTTTGTCTAAATATACACCCAGGAGTGGGACTGCTGGGTAATATCATGAAATATTTCTTGTCTACAACTGTATGCATCTTTTTCTCTATTCCCCTTAAATTTCTACAGCAGCTCCATCCAATAGAATTATAATGGAAACTACACACGGAATTGAAACGTTTTAATAGCCACTTTTTTAAAAAGTAAAAATAAACAGGTGAAATTAATTTTACTATCTGAAATATTATAACTACAACATGTAATCAATATTTTTAAATTGAAAAGATACCTGACATTCTTTTCTCATACTAAGTCTCTGAAATCCACTGTATGTTTTATATTTATACACATCTCAATTCAGGCTGCCCACTTTTCAATACTCAATAACCAAATGTGGATGGCTAAGGTACTGGACAGTGTGGCCTACAGCAATCATTTTCCATACTTTCTAGAACTTGCTTATACGTCATCTTGTTGCAGTCATTTCATGTATTATCTTCTTTACAAAATCATACTCCTCAAAGTAAGGGACAATATTATATATTTTTCACCTTCCCATGGTCCCTAACACAAGACATAGGTTAAAACCTTCAAATTTATATACTGTTTTGTAGATCAATTTTCTTCAACATTCAGTATTTATAAGAAAGATGTGGCTAATAAATGTTTTGTTGTCACACATAAAGGTTGGGAGCTCCATCTATTCAAGCAAGCATGTTGTTAACATGCCTTATTATTCCCACTTAACAGATAATCTCCAAATACAAGAAGCAAAGCAAATTCAAAATTCCAACCTAGTTCAACCTACTAACACAGCCTGATTGCCTACAAGCCTTTTCTCAAACAAACACTACGGAAGTCACTTGAGAATTAAGTCGGCTGCCCACCAGCTCCTGCTCTCAACTCTAAATAACAGCATCTGGCTGAGACATCTAACACCCTATGAACTAAAAGAACTGGAGCTCCTGGAGTTCCCGTTGTAGCTCAGGGGTAACAAACCCAACTAGGATCCATGAGGATACAGGTTCAATCCCTGGCCTCGATCAGCGGGTTAAGGATCCGGCACTGCCATGAGCTGTGGTGTAGGTCACAAACATGGCTTGGATCTGGCATTGCTGTGGTTGTGGCCAGCAGCTGCAGCTCGGATTCAACCCCTAGCCTGGAAACTTCCATATGCTGCGGGTGTGGCCGCAAAAAGCAAAAAAATAAAAATAAAAATAAAAATAAATATAAATAAAAGAACTAGAGTTTCTGATGTGGCACAGTGATTTGATTTGATTTTATTTATTTATTGTTTTGCCTTTTGTCATTTTAGGGCCGCACCCGCGGCATATGGAGGTTCCCAGGCTAGGGGTCTAACAGGAGCTGTAGCCGCCGGCCTGCGCCACAGCCACAGCCACGCGGGATCCGAGCCGCGTCTGCGACCTACACCACAGCTCACGGCAACACCGGCTCCTTAACCCACTGAGTGAGGCCAGGGATCAAACCCGCAACCTCATGGTTCCTAGTTGGGTTCGTTAACCACTGTGCCACGACGGGAACTCTGGCACAGTGATTTTATAAGCTGGTGTTGTCTCTGTGGCAGCGTGGGTTCCATCCCCAGGCCAGTGCAGCAGTTTTTTAAGGATCCATCATCGCTGCAGCTGTGGCACAGGTCACAGCTGCGGCTTGGATTTGATCCCTAGCCCAGGAGCTTCCATATGCTGCATGTGTGGTCTGATGAGGATGTAATGCCTCATTACACAGACAGTGCTCCATCCCCCAGAGCTGCCTATCCAGTGAAATATAACACCTTCAATATGGTCCATCTAACAGAACAACTTTTTTTTGTTTTTTTTTGTCTTTTTGCCTTATCTAGGGCCGCACCTGCGGCATAAGGAGGGTCCCAGGCTAGGGGTCTAACAGGAGCTGTAGCTGCCGGCCTTCGCCACAGCCACAGCAACATGGGATCCGAGCTACGTCTGCGACCTACACCACAGCTCACAACGCCGGATCCTTAACCCACTGAGCAAGGCCAGGGATCGAATCCGCAATCTTACAGTTCTTAGTCGGATTTGTTAACCACTGAGCCACGACGGGAACTCCAAACAGAACAACTTTTATCCTAACTGCTGTCACTTCTGCTTGGTACCCCATGCCCAGGTAGACTATCTTCCTGGTGACTGTAAAGCCAATAATTCCCAAAGAAGCAAATGGTAGAGAAGGTATGGAAGAATCTGCAGATGAAAAGATTAGTTCTTCCAATATTGCAAAAATCACTTCTTACTTACATGATCTCCTTGGAGTTCCCCTTGTGGCTCAACGGAAACAAATCTGACTAGCATCCATGAGGACGCAGGTTCAATCCCTGGCCTCACTCGGTGGGTTAAGGATCTCAGGTTGCTGTTAGCGGTGGCGTAGGTCACAGATGGTTTGGGATCTAGCCTTGCTGTGGGGTAGGCCAGCAGCTACAGCTCCGATTCGACCACTAGCCTGGGAACCTCCATATACTGCAGGTGTGGCCCTAAAAAGACAAAAGAAAAAGAAAAAAAATCTCCTTATATGAAATATGACTACATGCAGATTTACTCCTAAGTATCTTTCCACAATCAAAACATTAATCAACTTCTGAGAAGCATAGTTTCAAGCAGACACAGATTTGGGGTTAAAAAAAAAAAAAAGGGAATCCAAAGTTAGAATGAAAAGGAAAAAGCAGAGAAGAAAAACAGATTTATAAAATGAAGCTTTGAGGAACATAAAGGAAGCTGAGGCCAAGGCAACCCTAGACTTCAGTTGCGGAAAGGAACAAAGAGACACATAAGAGGGACTGAGGAGGTAAGAGTTCCTGGAGTTCCAACAAGCTAATAATCAGTGAGGGGGGTGGAATAACCCTCCTGTGGGGGGGAGGGAGGCTGAGAAATACCTACTCTATGAGCGCAAAGCGAGTAAGTGAGAAAAGGTCACTCAAAGCCTCTTCCGCCTCTAGCTTCCAGCTACTATGTCCTTCTGGGACTGCCAGTAAGACCCCAAAGGAAATACAAAATGGGGACCCGGAAGGTGAAGAGCCTCTGAGTCATAAGATTAGAAATGCACTGGCTATTAAGATGGAAGGCCACACACATAAAAGTGCCTCACAGATTGCATATTATCTTCAATAAAGCACAAGCTCACATGTATTTCAAAAACAAACAAACAAAAAAAACAAAACAAGAAAAAAAAATCCATGATATCTCCTTGAAAAGTTTCTAGCCAGTAAGGAATGGAGAAAGGAAATAATCCAGAATCCATTATTACCATGTTAAGATTTTTTTTTGGCTTTTTGGCTTTTTGGCTTATCTAGGGCAGAACCCGCGGCATACGGAGGTTCCTAGGCTAGGGGTCTAACAGGAGCTGTAGCCGCCAGCCTTCGCCACAGCCACAGCAACGCGGGATCTGAGCCGCGTCTGCGACCTACACCACAGCTCACGGCAACGCCGGATCCTTAACCCACTGTGCAAGGCCAGGGATCGAGCCCGCAACCTCATGGTTCTAGTTGGATTCATTAACCACTGAGCCACAAGGTGAACTCCCAAAGATATTTTTAATGTCTCTTCTTCACATTTTATTGGGAGAGCTCTATTGTTTTATGTCGGTGAAATATACAAGATATTTACCAAGAACTTCAGAGGCTCACTCATGAGTCAGGCTTTGATACTATAAAGAGGGATGTTTTTCCATTAGATTTTTAGAACAGAAACAATTTTAACCACAGGGGTTAACAGAAACATAATACCAAAGATTAGGGTGGGAATACTACACATGCCAAGTTTACAAGAATTAGCCAAGTTCTTTTACATTAAGTTTCACACAATAAAAGCCCTCTACTGCACCTGCTTCCTTTTTATGTTCAACAGACCTGGCTCAATGACTTTTGTAACCAGCAAACTTAAAAAAAAACCCTTTAGGCTAAACGCCTACATGGGAACAGAACACATGACATTATTCACAAGATATGTAAACCAATTGCGGGGCAAAACAAAAACATTTAGTTGAAAATCTATCATTGAGAAATGAATCAAGATTCAAACTACTTGTGCTGTTCCTCAAAATTTTTCCATTTAGATCCTCACTAGCTGTAAGTGCTTTTCCAAAGGGCACAATTTAGGGGGTTCCCATGTGGCTTGGGGGGTAAAGGTCCAGTGTTGTCACCGTAGCAGCTTAGGTCACTGCTATGGTACAGGTTCAATCCCTGGCCAGAAAAGGTCCACATACATGCTGCAGGCACAGCCAAAAGAAAAAAAGCTTTTTTCTTTTTCTTTTTTTTTCTTTTCTTTCTTTTTTTGCCACATTCAAGGCATTCAGAAGTTCCTGGGCCAGGAATCAAACCCATAGCCACAGCAGTGCCAAAGTTGGCTCCTTCACCCACTGAGCCACCAGGAAACTCCCCAAAGGGCACAATTTAAAATAGAGGAGTTCCCACTGTGGCCAAATGGGATTGGCGGTGTCTTGGGAGAGCTGGGACACAGGTTCAATACCAGGCCTAGCTCAGTGGGTCAAGGATCCAGTGTTGCCACAGCTGTGGCTTAGGCTCCATCTGTGGCTCGGATCTGATCCCTGGCCCAGAACATCATATGCCACTGGGTGGCCACAAAAGAAAAATCAATCAATTAATAAAATAAAATGGAACATAACCCTGTGTTTCTAAAAATAACAGGACAAAAGTGCAGAGCCAATAAGCTTATTTCAAGACATATCTAACACTGACATGTAATTCCCATTGCAATTATAAAGTTATAACAAAGATTACAAAAATATCACTAGATTTTGCTATATTTAAGAAGACAACACTTACTGTAACAGTAAGAGAATTAATTTTAAGGTACATTTTGATTTCTGGAGGGAATATAAAAAAACTAGTAACAACGGTTACCTCCAGGGCAGGTAAATAGCGTGGGCAAGGAGTTGGAGAAAACTTACTTTATACATTTTTGTAAATGCCCTTTTGAACTTTATAAATCATAAATTTTATACCATGTATACATATGAACTTTTCAAAGGGTTTCTTTTACTTTTGTTCAAATGACAGGCTTCACCTTTTCATCTTCATGGAATTGCATGTATTTCTAAGTAACACTGGAGATTTAGTATCTTTCTGCAAAACCATTTAAATTCTAAATAACTTGAATATAATTTTAAACATCAGTGGAGGAGTTCCCACTGTGGTGCAGTGGGTTAAGAATCTGGCTGCAGCAGCTCAGGTCACTGCAGAGGCACAGGTTTGATCCCTAGTCCACACAGAATGTTAAAGGATCCAGCATTGCTACAGCTGTGACATAGGTCCCCGGCCGGAGAACTTCCATATGCCATGGATGTGGCCATTAAAAAAAAAAAAAAAAGCATAATTGTGTCAAAAAAAAAAAATCAGTGGAGAAGAAAGTAATTGTTGCCTCTCCTTCAAATAAATTCATGCCCAATACCTTTTTCCCTTATGACTTTTGCAAATTTAGATCATAACCTACAAGTAAAACAACTTCCAACATTAAGCTCAACAACATTTATTACATAGTACCTTCCTATAGATATAAAGAAAAATTTCCATCAAAATCTCTCTTAATAGTTTTTAATCATCCCATCAGCTATCATCGAGTATACTAAAATTGCATTCAAAATGAATATAGTCTTAAACTACACAGTTTGTTCTAAGGAAGGAAGGACTATTGAGGAATACAAATTTAAAAGCAATGTGTTCCCAAAGATTTCTTTCCCTGCCTTTAGCCTATTGCTACCTGCTTCAGCAGCTGAAAAGATCTCTCTCTATACAATCAGAAAAAGTTTAACTTAACATAATTACTTACTGTAGTATCCATCTACATTCCAGGCTGAAAAATAAAGTGACAGCAAATCAGAATGACAATTTAAAAAATGAGGAGTTCCCTGGTGTTCTTGTGGTTAAAGACTGTGGCCCAAGTTTGATCCCTGACCTGGAAACTTCTGCGTGCTGAGGGCACCAAAAAAAACCAAAGTTACCTTCTCAAAATCGTATTGCAAATTAAGCTAATATAGCTGATGACTTCTATGTGGGTGACTTCTATGACCCTGGTGGCGGGGGGGGGGGGAGAGACCTGCACAGCGGCAACTCAGGTGGGGACCCAGAAATGCTACAACTGGAGCTGAAGAGGCAGAGGTCCCCTGGAGAGGGTGCACAGACTGCCAGGAAGAAGCTCAAGGAGATCAGAAGGAAGGAATGTGGCTGGAAGAGGGAGAAAGAATCAAGGTAAAAAAAAAATTAGGCAGAGGTAGAGTTCCCATCGTGGCGCAGTGGTTAACGAATCCGACTAGGAACCATAAGGTTGCGGGTTCGATCCCTGACCTTGCTCAGTGGGTTAAGGATCCAGCGTTGCTGTGAGCTGGGGTGTAGGTTGCAGACGCGGCTCGGATCCCGCGTTGCTGTGGCTGTGGCGAAGGCCGGCGGCTACAGCTCCTGTTAGACCCCTAGCCTGGGAACCTCCGTATGCCGCGGGTACGGCCCTAAAATGACAAAAGGCAAAAAAGAAAAAAATTAGGCAGAGGTAGCTCCCTGTTTTTTGCAGGGCATGAAGGTGGGCTGGGCGGTATTTTAATAAAGACTAAGATACTGAACTGCAGTGACCTCAAGCCTAGTTGTTTTAACAAGGAAACAACTCTGTGACTACAGGAAAACCCAAGCTACTTTTGGAGTAGCTTATGTAAGTCACACGTAGTTTTTAAGTTCTGTGTTCTGTATTTTTATCTTTTTCTTTTTTTTTGGCCACACCCAGGGCATGCGGAAGTTCCCAGGCCAAGGACCAAATCCGAGCCACGGCAGTGACGACACCAGATCCTTAACCACTAGGCCAGCAGGGAACTCCTAATTTTTATCTTATTAAGTTCAATGAAAGTTCGTTTGCAACGAATCCTTCTTACATTAATTTTGTCTGTATATTTTAAGTCTCCAGATTTACACAGGTAGTAATTGTTGTTTTATTCAAAAATATGCCATTAGTTAAAAGCAAAATTTAGGTATAAAAATTAAGGTTTTTGTACTAAATGGGGGGGGCTCAAGGAAAATATTTACTAATTATAGCAGTGACCCAGACACACTTATTGAAATAAGTACCGTACTACACAGAATCTCCTTAAGAGTAAAAAACAAATTTACTCCCAAGGTAATGCCCATACACCAAACTTTACATATCTTTTTAGAAAAGAATATGTAGTTTATGAGCTAAGCAGGGAAGAACCAATTATTTTACAATCTCCCGTTTAATTATTGTAGTTTATGAGCTAAGCAGGGAAGAACCAATTATTTTACAATCTCCCGTTTAATTATTGTAGGTTATGAGCTAAGCAGGGAAGAACCCATTATTTTACCATCTCCAATTTAATAACAATATTAAATTAACTCTAAAGATAAGAGACCATGCTTTCCTTGAAAATCTTGCCCCAAAGTGGTTCTTATCTCTCTTTTCTGGTCCCCTGACTTCTGTTCTTCCCCTCACCACCTACTCTAGCCATGTCCCAAGGTCATCATCCAACCTCATCTCTCTTTATTCCAAGCTTCAACTACCAGATCCTGTACCAACAGCCCCACATTAACTCAAGGACACTTTCTCCAGCTACACATCCATCATCAAGAACCTCAAACATCCATCGATAGAGCACCTCAAAAACTCTTTCTTACCTATTTACGCAAACACATTCATATCCTACACGCCAATCAAAACATAAACTACAAAGAAGTCCATATTAAATGCCTGATTAATTCCTGTCGCCTGCAATAGTTCCCAGGGGTACCGGAGAGCTAAGAATAGTCAATAAACATCCACTGAAAGAAGGAATGAATGAACAGAATGGGCTTATTCCTCTCCCATTTCCGGAGAATCTCAACCTACCTAGCTTTCTTCAGAGTTCATTTCAAAGCTTGTTTTGCATGAAGTAGTTCCACCAGTAAAAAGTTCCGGTCTCATGGCCTCTTACCTCCCCTGTCACATTCAACACCTTCCTCCCAATAGTATTTCTGTATTTCTTATCTCTCCCACCGGATATACATTTTTTTAAGGATGGGGTAATTGTCTGAGTAATATAATCTCTATACACACACACACACACACACACACACACACAGGGACAGGGACACAGAGAGAAAGACAGACAGAGAGAGGGATGTCTCTAATGGGCCACCTGTTCTTTTAGTTTGCCTACCAAAATTTAAACTTAAGGCAACTGGGGGGTGGGGGGATGCACTGTGGGTTTGGGACACAAAATCTATCGTATTGACTTATGATCTTTGTACACCTATAACTGAAATAAAATTCACTGTTAATATGAAAAAAAAAGAAGAAGAAGATGTGGTACATATAAACAATGAAATATTACTCAGCTATAAAAAGAATGAAATAACACCATTTGCAGCAACATGGATGGACCTAGAAATTATCATACTAAGTGAAGTTCAGACAGAGAAAGACAAATATCATATGAGATCACTAATACGTGGAATCAAAAAAAAAAATGGTACAAAACAATTTACAAAACAGAAACAGACTGAAGAATTCTGAAACCAAATTAATGATTACCAAAGGGTAAATGTGAGACAGAGAAGAATAAATTACAGGGTTAGGACTGACATATGTACACTATTATATATAAAATAGATAAGTAACAAGGACCTACTGTATAGTACAAGATAACCTACTCAGTACTGTGTAAAAAACTATAGGGGAAAAGAACTGAGAAGGAGTTGATATATGTACATGTAAAGCTGATTTACTGTGCCATACATCTGAAACTAACACAACTTTGTAAAGTCAACTATACTACAATAAAATTTATTTATTTATTTAAAAATAAATAAATAAATAAACTTAAGGCAAAAATCTGTATGTTTATTTCCCCCCCATCTTTGCTATCAAATCTCCCTTAAAATTAGGCACAGTGTCTTACACCTGAAGTGTCACCACGCACTGCGTCAAAAATTGTGAAGGTAATTTAAAAAGACAAGTGTCAAAAGTATTTTAGAATATCCATATAGTTTTACAAAATGCTATTTTTTTTTTCTTTTTGGCCATACCCGCAGAAGTTCCAGGGCCAGGGATCGAACCAACCCACAACAGCGACTCATGCCACTGCAGTGACAATGCCAGATCCTTAACCCACTGGGCCACCAGGGGAACTCCCCCAAGCAATAATTCTTTTTCTTTCTTTTTTTTTAAATTTTCTCTTTAGGCCCACACCCGTAGCATATGGAAGTTCCCAGGCTAGGGGTTGAATCAGAGCTGTAGCTGCCGGCCTAGACCACAGCCAGAACAATGCTGGATCCGAGTTGTACCTGTGACCTACACCACAGCTCATGGCAACGCCAGATCCTTAACTCACTGAGTGAGGCCAGGGATCGAACCCGCATCCTCATGGATACTAGTCTGGTTCATTACCCACTGAGCCACAATGGGAACTCTCCTCAAAGCAACAAATTTTAGCCTCATTTTGGATAAGTAACTTTTAGTCAGCTATTTAATAAACCAATTATATGATATGTTATCCAAAGAGATATTAACTCTCAAGAGCCTAAAAACTACTAGTCTTTTGATAAAATTAGCATGGTACCTTACACAGAGTAGACACAAAAGGTTATTTATGAACAAATGAGTGAATGAACAAATTAAGGCAAAAACTTCACTCCTGGCCAATGGATCAATGAACAGGGAACTTTAGGGTCAAAACCCCAAAGAAGAAAGAAAGAAATAGGAACTTCTTAAAATTTTCAATTCCAGGATGACCAGAACTGAGCCCCAAATCTCTCAGTTAAGCAGACACAGGGACAAAATACAACTGAACGTTTTCATTATTAACATTTTGTGGGTAAAAGCTATGGTCGGGAGTTTAAATACTTCCTGCCAAACCTACAGTAAAGAATTCTCTGGACACTTTTTCTATATACAGCCACAAAGACCATCTGTCCAACCAAAGGAATAGGCAACATTTTGTTTATGTCATTACTTGGAGGAGGGAAAAAAACGAAAAAAGAGAGAAAACAAACAGAAACCAAATAGTAAAACGGTAGCCTTAACCACATCAATAATTAAATGCAATCGGTCTAAAACAAACCAATTAAAAGACAGACTCTCCGAATTAATTAGAAAAATAAGACCCAAGCAGGTAGGCGGGCTCTGCTGCCTTCACCGCCTCGGACTGTGTGATTTTGGGCTGCTTGTTTAACAACTCTGAGCCAAGGTTAATATATGAAATAATATTTGTGAAAGGTCAGGGTCTGGCGGGGCCCTGAGGCGGGGGCTGAGTGGAAAAAAGACCCAACTACATGCCATCTACAAGAAACCGACTTTAAACACAGTAGTATAGGTCAATCACAAGTAAAAACAGTAAAGAGCAAAATGCAACTCTATTCATAATGGCCCAAAACTGGAAACACAAATGTTCTTAAATAGGGCACATCCGAAATGAATGTTGCTTAGCAATAAAAAGAATTATTGATACATACAACAATACCGATGACTAAGGCATTAGGCTGAGTAAAAGAAGAAAAGATTCCACAGTATATGACTATTTTTATAAATTTATAACATCGTGGAAAAGACAAAACTACAGCAGTTAAGAAATCACTGATCTGGCATTGCTACAGCTGTGGCATAGACCAAAGCTGCAGCTCAGATTCAGTCCCCAGACTGGGAACTTCCATATGCCCCAGGTTTGGCCATTGAAAAAAAAAAAAAATAGATCATTGATTTTCAGCAGTTGAGGAAGAGAGAGCAGCATCAGCATGAGGGAACTTGGGGGGATGACAGAGCTGATGGAACCCTGATTTTGGTAGCAGTTATACAAAAATCTATATATGTTAAAACTCATGGAACCATCCACTAAGTCAACTGTATGTTAATTTCAAAAAAAAAGGTCAAATAAAGATTAAGTGGATGCATGATTTTATCCAGACTATGATTTTATGAATGAGAAAAAGAGAGGAGGGTGAAAGGCAGGCAGGCAGAATGCTAAATCCCACTGGCATAAAAGCCACTAGTCATAAGAACCTCCTGATTACTGCACAAAATATACAAAGCAAACTCATTCCTCAGAAATCCACTCCCAGTAGAGGCTAAGAAAACCAGACATTCAGATCCAAAATGTGTATATTTAAAAATGCCTATGAATGGCTCTTCTTGTCTGTTTCCATATTTTACACTTTCGAGAAGCTGCCAATTTCTCCTGGCTAGGTGCCACTTGCCCTGCTTGGGAGTTACTCAACTTAACAAACATTCTTTTGTTTATACCTTAAACTCTCACTTAACGATGAGGTCTCTTTGGCAGTCACAGTAAAGGCTCCACAAAAGCAGCTGCTTTTGCAAGGTGCCCAAGCACCTCACCCGGAACTAGGGTCCCCAATGGACGCGGCACACCCTTCACTCGTTCCAGACCTGAGGACGCTAGGTCTTCCTCATTAGTCGGAAAGCGTCCCCCACCGCCAACGCGCCCCAAAAGAGGCGGCCGCTGGGGGCCGGGCTCTGGGGCACTTCTCCCTTCTCGGAACTGCCTGGCTGCCTGGGGGTGCAGATGACCAATTTGAGGACTGCCCCGGGTGCGGAACGTGCGCCTTAGAAGGCTCTGCACGGTCTCCTCGGGTAAGTCCCTTCCTCTCCCAGAGTAGGAAAAAAACTCTGGAAAGGTTTCCTAAGGGAGCTGCCCACCGCCCCGAGTCTCAAACTTTGTGGGCCTCCCGCTCCAAAAGGGAGCCCGGCTCGCGCCGTAAAGCCCTCACCCCCGCAGTGCCTGGCTCGTGGGGAGCCTGAAAGGACTAACGCACCGGCTGGAGCGCACCGCACGAAAGCAAGAGGGAAGCCAAAAAAAAAAGGCCAAATCTCGGTCTCTGCTCCTTCCACCTCGAGCGGGCCACTCGGCCGCATTCCGGCCTGCCACTCCCTGCGGTCACCACCAGCCGATCGGCTTCCACAGCGGGGAGCGGAGGGCGCGCCGGGCAGGGGCGCGTGGGGGACGGAGGGGGGCGGCACCCACCTTGAGTTGCGACTTGGAAACCTTGCCACTGTGGTCCAGGTCGAGTGCGGTGAAAGCGTGCCAGATGGCCTTGAGCAGCTCGTCCTTCAGACCCCCCATGGCCACAGCCCTGCAATCCCTGCAGCCGCAACTGCGCCAGACACTGGGTGCGTCTGACGCCCCTCGGCCTCTGCCGCCACCGCCCGCCGCGCAGTCACCTGACCGCGGCAGGCCCCGCCCCCTCCAGGCTCCGCCCTCTGGGCGCCAGCTGGGAACAGAGCTGGGCAGTGTGAGCTCGGAGTCCCGCGCTCTCTGCCTATCCCTGTCCCTGGGAACGCCAGGCCTTCTTTCCCAGCCGGCACGACAAACGCCACGACGCAACCGTTTCGTGTTCCCAAGACCAGATCGGGCCGTTTTCGGAGCTTGCATGCTCCCCAAACAAGAGCTCTTACCCCGAGGGAAAATAGGAGACGGGCCGAGCAGACTCCTCGGCTTCAGCCGGCGTCCCTTAGTGAAAAAGGGAGCCCCCTGGTCCTGGCCCAGAGACGGGAGTCACTGTCTGAGAAGACCAGACGAGAACCCCAGAAGTCCCCAGGGGAGGGGTTCAAATGCAAGCACAGTTTCCAGTGGGGGGGGGGAATGGGGGAGGGGGAAGCGGGGAAGGGCCTCGAGGGAAGTTGGTTCATTCGTTTCGCAAACGTTTCTTGTGCCTACTGTGTAGTGGACTCCGCTGACACAGAGACAAGGTTTAAGGTGGGTTTAGAAGGCAGAGGGTCAGGCAACCCTCTGCTGTTGAGGGCCTGTTCACAATTTAAGAAGGGTTTGACGTGGGTAGGGCTGCTGTTCCCTGGTGTTTTTCTGTGCTTGCATAACAGGAGAGCTGGAAGGACCCCAGGAAATCACTCCACCCACCTTACTAATCAGAATGGGTGAGCCATTTAAAAGAGCCTATCTGTGCCTACAAGAGCGTCCTCCTCCTTGTTGTACATATTCCTTTAAATACCTGTTAACGATCCCTTGAGCGCTTTAGGCTTCAAATTCCCCGCATTTGGAAGTTCCCGTCCTGGCTCAGTGGTTAACGGATCCGACTAAGAACCGCGAGGTTGCGGGTTGGATCCCTGACCTTGCTCAGTGGGTTAAGAATCCGGTATTGCAGTGAGCTGGGGTGTAGGCTGCATACGCGGCTTGGATCCCGCGTTGCTGTGGCTGTGGCGAAGGCCGGCAGCTACAGCTCCTGTTAGACCCCTAGCCTGGGAACCTCTATATGCTGCGGGTGCAGGCCTAGACAAAGCAAAAAAGACAAAAAAAAAAAAAAATTCTCCACATTTGAAGTGATCATGGTGGCTTTAGGTGTTCCTGAAGGTTTCTCCTAGTGCTCAAATCCTAGGATAATAACTATTGCTGGCTGACTCCAGTCTGATGAAGTCACCAGGCACAGTGCCTTGTAACTCCAATCCAAGACCAGATCTGGAAAAAATAGAAGAACACATACGGAAAGTTTGTGTTTTTTGCTTTTGTTTTCCTCTGTTACATTCTTAAATGCACATATATGCACTATATTCAAGGGAAAAGACCATCCAAAAGAAGAGTGATCTGGAAAGAGCAGGAAAGGAAGGAGCTTCTGCAGTGAGCTTGAGGCCAAAGGGAACTTGATGGGGCAAAGAAAAAGAAAAAGGGTGGCCAGATAAGGGGAAGGGTCAGAAGCAAAGGGACATCCGTCTCTCACTGTGAGCGTCCTAGAGGCCCTTCACACTTCACCATGTGTCAGGGCTTTTCTAGCTCTGCCAGAATCCAATTTCTATCCTTGTTCTTCCCCAACTCCAGCTCAAGTCTGCCAGTCAACAAAAACACATGATTTAACCTCTAATTTCTTCATGCCAATTCAGCTTTCTCGGGGTAGTATCAAAAAATGAACCGCTCCTAATTCTCAAGTTTCAGATTAACCACTAGATGACACTCCTTCTCTCTCAGTTTCTGGAAGCGTCAAAAAGATATTGCAAAGTTTTTTTTTGGGGGGGTGTCACATGACCAGTACATTCTGAACTTTCGAATTCCTGCTTCTTTCACTAATGCCCATTCTCATAATCTGAGCAAATGTTAAAGCAAAATGTTGGAAGGAGATGCTTTGCAACCTAACAGATTATATGAATTATCTATTGCTGCATAACCAATTAACTCAAAATTTAGCAGCTGAAAACAACAATAACGTTATCTCATTCTTTCTATAGGTCCAGAATTTAGAAGCCACTCAGCCATATAGTTCTGGCTTGAGAGCTCTTGAGAGGTTTCAGTCCGGATATGGGTCTGCAGTCAACTGAAGGGGAGGCTGGAAAAGGCCTCAGTTCTTCCCTATATGGGTCCGCCCACAGGCAACTTGGATGTTTTTATAACATGTCAGCTGGTTTTCCCAGAGCAAGTGGTCCAAGAAAGAGAAAGATGGAAGCTACAATATCTTTTAGGACCCTGCCTCAAAAGTCACTTATCAATATTTCTGCAATAGTCTACTCATTACTGAGGGCAGCCCTATTTAAGGCAGGAGGGGAACTGCAAAAGAGTAGGACTTTCGGAGTTCCCGTCATGGCTCAGCGGTTAACGAATCCGACTAGGAACCATGAGGTTGTGGGTTCGATCCCTGGCCTTGCTCAATGGGTTAAGGATCCGGCGTTGCCATGAGCTGTGGTGTAGATTGCAGATGCGGCTCGGATCTCATGTTGCTGTGGCTGTGGTGTAGGCCGGCAGCTACAGCTCCTGTTAGACCCCTAGCCTGGGAACCTCCATATGCCACGGGTGCGGCCCTAGATGAGGCAAAAAGACAAAAAAAAAAAAAAGAGTAGGACTATCGGAGGACTATCGGAAGGCAAGAATCGCCGGGGCCCATCTTGAAAGCTGCCTACCACACACATGTAGGGCAGAACCCAAGCTCCAGCATTTGCTTATAGGTGAGAAAATATGAGGCTACATTTCTTCCTCTGCAAAACAGGGATGCTGATATGTATCCAGCAAAACTGCTACGAGGCTTAAAAGAGACACCACTCTACGTGAGACTCAGCATCACGATGCCCAGCAACTGCTGATAGTTGGTTCATGCGGTGCTTTTTGTGCTGTGTCAATCCGATTAAACCGAAATTCAGTTCCCCGTATTTCCCTGCCCAGTCTGCTCCCAGGATACGATTGGTCATAAGAGAAATTTTGTGTAAGATTTGAAAAGACTAAGTGAAGAAGCTGCTGTTGGGAGCTGCAGATGCTGGATACCAGCTGTGGATGGCAGACTCGTCACTGAGCTGCTAGCACGCTATCGGGGTAGAGCAGCAACTGGCCCCAGCTCCTCCAGCTCCCACCCCATCTCCTGTTTCAGCTTCGCCAAGTCACATGGGTAATTCTGTGGAAAAGGCATCAACTTCTCCTGCAGACCACCTGCATCATCAACATGAGAGACACCTGTGGGTTCCTTTTTGACCTATGAGTTCCATTTTGATCTCTAGGTTCCAGTTTGTCCCTGTGGGTTCCACTTTCTCTTCACTCTAACCTAATTCAATCCAAGTTGTCTTCCTGACTGCTGGACTTAATGGCCTGTCAGTTTCAGGCCCATTTCCAGATGTGGAGGCTACAGCCTTGCATAGACTTCTTCACCAGCTTTTCTTTGTTTTTATGGCTGCACCTGCAGCCTGTGGAAGTTCCCCAGCTAAGGGTCCCATCGGAAGTGCAGCTGTCTGCCTAAGCCACAGCCATGGCAACACCAGATCCGAGCTGTATCTGTGATCTCCACTACGGCTTGCGGCAACGCTGGATCCTTAACCTGCTGAGCGAGGCCAGGGATGGAACTGGCATCCTCACAGAGACAACGTGGGGTCCTTAACCTGCTGAGCCATAACAGGAACTCCCACCAGCTTTCCTTTGTGATCCCTTGTTAGTGACTTTTATCCTCCAGCTGCCTCCTTCTAGATTTTTTCTTCCCTGGCTTTTCCTGCAATTGTGTTGTATCTCATCCTTGTGCTAAATTCTGTATTTGATAGTGTCGCTGCTTCTCTGAGCGGCCCCTAGCTGATACCGATATTCGTGAGGTTACATACTGCTAACAAGACACACGTGCCAGGGAGTTCCCTTCATGGCTCAATGGTTAACGAATCCGACTAAGAACCATGAGGTTGAGGGTTCGATTCCTGGCCTTTCTCAGTGGGTTAAGGATCTGGCGTTGCCGTGAGCTGTGGTGTAGGTCGCAGACGCGGCTTGGATCCTGCGTTGGTGTGGCTGTGGCGAAGGCCAGCAGCTACAGCTCCTGTTAGACCCCTAGCCGGGGAACCTCCATATGCTGCAGGTGCGGCTCTAGATAAAGGCAAAAAGACAAAAAAATAAGACACACATGCCATTGGCTTTGAACAGAGGGTGGCAGAAGCTAAAAGGATCTTGAGCAGAGGTTTAAAGAACAGTGAGGGACTTGTCATGGAAAGTTAGCGCTTTGAGTTGAAATGTGTCTCTTCAAAATTCATATGTTCAAATCCTAGTACCTCAGAATGTGAGCTTATTTAGAGATGGAGTTTTTATAGAGGCAAGCCAGTTAAAAAGAGGTTACTAGGGTGGGCCCTAATCTAATATGACTGGTGTCCTTACAAAAAGAGAAAATTTGGATATAAGCAAACAGGGACAATGAACATGAAGATGGAAATCAGGGTGAGGGGGTCTGGAAGCCAAGGAACACAAGAGAGAGTCAGCAAATCGTCAGAAGCTAGAGGACAGGCATGGAAGAGAATTGTCCCCGTAGCTCTTAGAAGGGACTGGTAGCTCGATTTTGTATTTCTAGCCTCCAGAACCATGACACAATAAATTTCTATTGTTTAAGCCATCTGGTTTGCGGTACCTTATCATGGCACCCCTAAGAAACTAACAGAGTTGAACAAAAGGTTATAGAGGTAAAGAGTTTGGAAACACTGTTGTCTAAGGTAATGTAAAAAAAAGAAAAAAACAGAAAGTGTATCTAATGAAAAGTAATAAGAATACTTACTGATCTTGCGGTTATGGCTAGGGATATTTTCAATCACAGTGCTGAAATTGCCAACTAGCTTATTCAATTTGTCCAAGACAAAAATACAAGAATGGAGTTGAACTGAAGATAGAATTGTTCCATTCTCAAGCAGAATTTAGAAGGACTATAAAGGAGCCAAGATACACTGGGTTCAGAAATAAAACTGTTTTGGAGTTCCCATGGTGGCACAGTGGGTTAAGACCTTGACTGCAGTGGCTCAGGTGACTGTGGATGTGCAGGTTTGATCTGGAGCCTGGCGGAGTGTGTTGAAGGATCTGGTCTTGCAACAGCTGTGGCAGCTGTGGCTCAGATTCAGTCCCTGGCCTGGGAACTTTCATATGACGTGGGCATAGCTATAACATTAAATGAATAAATAAATAAATAAATAAATAAATAAATAAATAAATAAAGTAAAATTAAATGTTTTAAAAAAAAAAAAAAAACCTGTTTTTAGTCCCAGTCCCTCCTGGTAAAAGATCCTCAAAGCAGGAAATAGTCTAATAGCAAAGATTAAATCCAGTAACTTCAAGTCAAGTATAGCTAAAAGTTACCTCAGGATTTTTTTTTTTTCAGCTTAGGAAACAGATGCAAGACTGAAAGGTATGCTTCGTAGACATTCCCAATTAGACAAAAAGTTTAAGATCTTTAAGAGCATTATCTCAGAGTGTCTTGATTCCCTAGGAAGAGAGGGAGTTGTCTTTAAAAGACTTTAAGATGTGGGAGTTCCCATCATGGCTCAGTGGTTAACGAATCCAACTAAGAACCGTGAGGTTGCGGGTTCAATCCCTGGCCTTGCTCAGTAGGTTGAGGATCCGGCGTTGCCGTGAGCTGGGGTGTAGGTCGCAGATGCGGCTCGGATCCTGCGTGGCTGTGGCTGTGGCTGTGGCGAAGGCCTGAGGCTACAGCTCCTGTTAGACCCCTAGCCTGGGAACCTCCATATGCTACGGGTGCGGCCCTAGATAAGGCAAAAAGAGAAAAAAAAAAAGAGAGAGAGAGAGAGACTTTAAGATGTGGCCCAATGCCACAATTAATAGAAAACCCACAATTTTTGTTAAGAAAATTGTGTGGGTTAAAAACACCATCAACTTGGACTGAAAAGAACGGAGATAGTACAAAATGAAAAGAGGCCTCATGGGCCCCAAATTTATACAACTTGGAAGCTGGCTGAGAGAGCAATGCATTTGCAAACACAAGCTACTTCTATTTTCCTGTGTGAAAGGAAAGATGATTAAGTGCAGAGCGAAAAGCCCAGAGGGAAGAGCCAAGAACCACAGAGAAACATTTCTGTGAAGCAGGACTAGGTCTTAATCAAGGAACTAAAACACGTGCCTGGATGGATTTCAGAATTGCTCTGGGTCAGTGATTGCTACATGCCTCTTCCCTCCATTTTTTTTTTAATGGGACTGTTTCTGGTAGTTATTCTGTCCCCGTATTACTATCGCATGTTGGCTAGTATGCAAAAAGCAGTGACAGAGCAGACCTGGCTGCTTAACATAAGAAAAATCTGCTTATAACGCTGGCTTTTGGCTCATAACTGGGAATCTAGATTTCGGGAAGTTTCCTACCATTAATTGAACAGAGTGACTATCAATGCCTAAATTATTTATACAGACAATAGGTTTTATGTTGAAATCTGTCTTCCTTCAGGGTGTCTACAATTTAGGTACGGGACAGACACCAAGGCCGCCTACTAGACTAGCCCTCAATAAATCCTGGGCATTGAGCCTCTAATGAATTTCCCTGGTTGGCAACATTTCGCATGTGTCTTTACAATGCCTTTCTGGGGACATTAAGGACATCTTGTGTGACTGCACTGCGAGAGGCCTCCAGACACTGCCTCATCTGCCCTTTCCCTTTGCTGACCTTGTTCTGTATTCTTTTGCTGCGGTAAACCTTGGCCGTGGGTATGACTGTATCCTGAGTCCCGTGTGTCCTCCTAGTGAATTATAAAACTGAGGGTGGTCTTGGGGGGTCCCTGACCCAGGAAGTGATGGGACAAATGACCTGTTTCTTTAATTCACAATTCTTCTGATGCAGAGGGGTTGTAATCACCCTGGTTTTTATGAGATCCTGGACTTCAAACCAATTCCATCAAATGTACGTGAGTTGGGGTGGCTCAGAGGAGGTGAAGATTGTGGTGGATGGTCTTCAAGATGATTGCCATTAACTTTATCCCCCCCTATAGATGCATACTGCTCGTCAAAGCAAGAGGTAAAATCTAATTCGCCTCTGCTTGGATATGGGCTGGACCTGTTTGACCTCTAGAACACGGTAGAAGTGACAGCCTGGGACTTCTGAGGGCAGAAGTTAATATAATTAACAATACTGTACTGTATACTTGACCTTTGCTAAGAGGGTTAGATCTTAAGTGTTCTCACCACCAAAAAGAAAAAAAAAAAGTATTTGAGGTGATGGATATGTTCATTAACCTAACCGTGGAAATTATTTAATAAAGTAGGCATATGTCAAGACATCCAGGCATGGATATTTAATGTATGCTTAAATATATGCTGTTTTTATTTGTCAATTATACCTCAATAAAGGTGGAAGAAAATACAGCAGTGTAAAAACCAAAACAAAACAAAAAAAGCTTTCATTCTTCATTCTCTTGCTTTCTTCCTCCATGCCTTCCTTCCTTTTCTTCTACAAATAAGTGTCTCGAGCATCTTCTCTGTAGCAGATAACGGTGCCAGGCACTGGAAATCCAACAGTGAACGTGCAGGTAGGCCCCTCTCTTCGTGAACTTTGAGTTGGATGGAGGTCCTGTCCTTCCTGCTGATGACTTGAGGGGCCATGTCACATGGACGCTGCTGAGGACCATTCCGTAGCTGGGCGATAGTATCTTCAGAGTAGCTGCCTGCTCCTTCTCATATTTCCAATCCTTCTCCATCTCTCCCTTCCTCTAACCTTTGAGATATTAGTAGAATCATCCAAAGATTTTACTTTCCAGAAAACCAAGGATTAAGACTATAGAGTCAGCTTATTCTCTTGACAATGTTTGATGGGTGCACCATCTTGTAACACGTTATCAGACCCGCACCCGTGGCACATGGAGGTTCCCAGGCTAGGGGTCTAACAGGAGCTGTAGCCGCCGGCCTTCGCCACAGCCACAGCAATGCGGGATCCGAGCCACGTCTGCGACCTACACCACAGCTCATGGCAATGCCGGATCTGTAACCCACTGAGCGAGGCCAGGGATCGAACCCGCAACCTCATGGTTCCTAGTCGGATTCGTTAACCGCTGCGCCACGATGGGAACTCCTCAGAGCCCCCCCCCCACCGCCTTTTTACCTGATTATTATGTGACCATCAGGCTAATCATTTTTTTCCTGTACTTAGGGCAGTTTCTGCTTTTTACATAATTCTTTGGCTTACTTCTGTTTCCTATATATATTCTTCCCTCATTATACTGAGATAAATAGATTTTTCTATTTTATGCTCTTGGGGAAGGGGAATTCCTCCCTTTGCCCCTCTTGAATTCCTGTGGGACCACTGATATGATTGACACAAAACAGATTAACGGGCAAAAAAGAAATACGTTTTAAATCATACACATGGAGGTCCCAGAAGAATGGGATCTAAGAAGTGACCAAAGGAGTTCCTGTCGTGGCACAGTGGAAACGAATCCGACTAGGAACCATGAGGTTGTGGGTTCGATCCCTGGTCTTGCTTAGTGGGTTAACGATCCGGCATTGCTGTGAGCTGTGGTGTAGGTGGCAGATGCGGCTCAGATCCCGCATGGCTGTGGCTGTGGCTGTGGCGAAGGCCGGCGGCAATAGCTCCTATTCGATCCCTAGCCTGGGAACCTCCATATGCCACGGGTGCGGCCCTGGATAAGGCAAAAAGACAAAAAAAAAAAAAAAAAAAAAAGAAGAAGTGACCAAAGCAGACAACTTTCATACATTTTAGGCAAAACCCAATAAATCTGTAAGGAACTGACCGGACAAAGAGACTTAGGTTTTTGGATGCTCGGTTAGTGAAGAATCTAATTGGGCTCGGGGTAGCCAATCAAAGAGGTAACAAGGTTTGTTTCTATAGCCTTCTTGGCCTGAATGCTTTACCTCTAATAATAAGAGTGTCCTCGTACCTCCAGATACCGGAAGTGTCACCTGTCACATCAGAGACTTACTTCCTGCCTTTAGAGGGACAGAGGGGAGGATCAGAGTGTCCCTCTTACATCGGCCGTTCCTGAAGTAACTTTAATTCAAAATAATCTACAGGCCCTTGCGGCACATTTTGGGGTAGCTTGCCCTGAACCCCAGAAATGCACAAAATATACTTATGAGAAGAAACAAAAATAGTAAAACTTACTTTGAAAATTTAAAAGAATTTAAATATTTTTTTTTATATTTAGCCTTCTTTTGTGTTATAATTACCTTTTTATATATTTTTTTTAATTTTTCACTTTGACTTATGGACTTTACAAATGTTATGCTTAACAGTTATTACTGGAGTTCCCGTCATGGCCCATCGGTTATAGAACCTGACTAGAATCCATGAGACTCGGGTTCGATCCCTGGCCTCGCCCAGTGGGTTAAGGATCCAGCGTTGCCATGAGTTGTGGTGTAGGTTGCAGACACAGCTCAGATCTGGCATTGCTGTGGCTGTGGCGTAGGCCAGAGGCTACATTTCCAACTGGACCCCTAGCCTGGGAACCTCCATATGCGGCGTGGGTATGGCCCTGAAAGACAAAAAAAAAAAAAAGTTATTATCATTATTATTATTGCTTTTTTGGCTCACCCTTGGCATATGGAAGTTACCAGATCAGAGATCAGACCTGAGCTTCAGCTGTGACCTATGCCATAGCTGTGGCAACACCAAATCCTTAACCCACTGCACCAGACTGGGGATAGAACCCCCACCTCGACAGCGACCTGAGCCACCACTCAACCCTGAACCACAGCAGGAACTCCTCTTACACTTTTTTGATGCTCAAAAGAATCACAAGATGGCCAGTGAGAATCCTGTTATTTTGGCCTCATTGTCCAATCAGAATCATTTCCAATATTTTTGGAGGCATCCTTTTCTTGGATGTTACAAGCCCTTCCTGGGTTTTCACTGCTCCAATACTTGGAATTGGTACACTTTACTGTTTTTTTTTGGGGGGGTTGTCTTTTTGTTTGTTTGTTTTTAGGGCCGAACCCCCGGCATATGGACTTTCCTGGACTAGGAGTCAAATCAGAGCTGCAGCTGCCAGCACACACCACAGCCACAGCAACGCGGGATCTGAGCCATGTTTGTGACCTACACAACAGCTCAAGGCAAAGCCAGATCCTTAACCCACTGAACGAGGCCCCAGCCTCGTGGATACTAGTCAGGTTCTTAACCCGCTGAGCCACAATGGGAATTCCTGGAATTGGTCATACTTTAAAAAGACTTGTTTTTTTTTTTATTTTTTAAAAGGAGCATAGTAGAACCCAAAATCTAGATGTTGGGTGTACAGATCAATTAAGTAGTGAATAAAATTGTTTCCAAGTGACAAACCTGAAAAATATTTTTCTTTCTAAGTCCTCATCCGTTTTCTAAGTCCCCATTAAATCCTTCCTTTTTTACCCAACTCTAAATTATTCTAATGTAAAAACATAGTTTAATATACCATATACTTCCCTAATTTTTTAATCCCTCACCAAATCTATGATTATAAAACCTCTTCTCTTTTATAATCTTTATTTGAATCACCTATCACCATTCAGAAGTCTCTTCACTGATGCAAATTCATTTGCATTGTTTTTTTTTTTTTTTGGCCCCAAATAAACGTACTGCTCTGCTCAACTGTAAAAGATTTTCTTTCTTTTTTTTTTTTCTTTTTATTGCCTCACCGGCGGCATATGGAAGTTTCCAGGCAAGGGGTTGAATTGGCGCTACAGCTAAATCCTACGCCACGGCCACTCTGGATCCAAGTGCTGTGACCTTACACTGCAGCTTGTGGCAGCTCCGGATCCTTAACCCACTGAGTGGGGCCAGGGATGGAACCCGCAACCTCACGGAGACAATATCGAGACTCCAAGAAAGATTCTCTTAGCTGTTAATATCTATACCTTGGCTACTTACAGAAGACCTGTGTTCTGCTTCAATTTCAAACTTTTGGGGGGAAGATTCTAGGTATAACTATGAGACAAATGAATAGTTTAGTATAATAAGCAAACTTGGTAACAAAGTTTCCTGGTAGCTCAGTGGGTGAAGGATCTGGCATTGTCACTGCAGCAGCTGGGATTGCTGCTGTGGCGCCGGTCTAATCCCTGGCCCGGGAAGTCCCGCGTGCTGTAAGCAAGGCCAACAACAACAACAAAAATGTGCTAACAAAGCAAATCTGATATATATAAGGCATGAGTTGTTACTGTGATAATAAGATAATTAAGCACGTCTGGAAAAGTTTGCGTCAACAGTTTTAATGATACACCTGAAGATAGTATATGTCAATGGTTAGATGGTAGGAGAGATGAGGAAAGACTGGAAATGTGAGACAGAACACGAAGCTACTATGAGGAGTTCCTGTTGTGGCTCAGTGTTTAACAAGGAACCATGAGGTTGCGAGTTCGATACCTGGCCTCGCTCAGTGGGTTAAAGATCCGGCGTTGCCGTGAGCTGTGGTGTAGGCTGCAGACGCGGCTCGGATCCCGCATGGCTGTGGCTGTGGCGAAGGCCGGCGGCTACAGCTCCTGTTAGACCCCTAGCCTGGGAACCTCCATATGCCGCGGGTGCGGCCCTAAAAAGGCAAAAAGCTACTCTGAGAACCCAATGAACGGTTCCGGAATGGCCCTCAGCAGCACCCACGTGGCATGACCCCTTTAAGTCATCAGCAGAAAGGGCGGGACCTCTACCCATGTCCAGGTTCACGAGGGGAAGAGCCCACATGCAGGGTCATTATTAGATTCTCAGTGCCCGGCACAGTACTTGATTCAGAGAAGATGCTCAACCCTTATTTGCAGAAGGAGGAAAGGAGGAAGGAAAGGAAGGGATGGAGGAAGAAAGGAAGGGAGTAAATACTGAATATATAAGTAAATATATATATATATATATTTAAATATATATAAGTAAATACTTAATATATGTATATAATATATATCTCTCAGTCATTTCAAAGGCAGTACAACCAATTATATAACAGAGGCGTACCTCGGAGATGCTGTTGGTTGGGTTCCAGATCACCACAATAAGGAATATATTGTGGGAGTTCCCGTCGTGGCTCAGTGGTTAACGAATATGACTAGGAGCCATGAGGTTGTGGGTTTGATCCCTGGCCTCGCTCAGTGGGTTAAGGATCTGGCGTTGCTGTGAGCTGTGGTGTAGGTCGCAGACGCGGCTCGGATCCCGCGTGGCTGTGGCTGTGGCTGTGGCGAAGGCCGGCGGCTACAGCTCCTGTTAGACCCCTAGCCTGGGAACCTCCATATGCCGCGGGTGTGGCCCTAAAAAAATGACAAAATGACAAAAAAAAAGAAAAAGAAAAGCGCAATATCAGTGAAGCACAAACAAAGCCAAGCACAATAAAATGAGGTATTATCTACTTAGCAAAACTGTGAAATACCTAATTTCAGGAAATCCCCTGTGAAATGTGTAGGCATGACAAGTGCCACTGATGGAGAGAGCAAAGTTTAATGATTAAAAGGCTCCTATTCTCTACATAGTGTATTATTCCACTTGCATGAAATGTCCAGAACAGACAAATCCTTAGAAACAGAAAATAGACTGGTGGTTGCCTGGGGCTTGGGGGGGGGGGAATAGGGAGTGAATTCTACTGGGTTTCCTATTGGAATGATGAAGATGCTCTAAAATTTTTTGTGTTGGTGGTGGCACAACTCTGAGTAAACTAAAAGCCATTGAATTACATACTTTAAATGGTGAACAGTATGATATGTTAATTTTATCTCAATAAAGGTGTTATAAAAGATGGGAGGGCCGCCTGATGCACACCAGCTCAAGTTTATAAGGTGCCGCCAAACCTTCTGCTCCAGCCAAGAAGCAATTATAAATAACCCCAACCTACATAAATTACCTACAACCTTGGCCATATGAAATAGTGTTATTTTAATTTGGAGTCTAGAAAAAGTACAGTAACCATAGAAAAATTTCCAGGTGAAAATGACTTCTAAGTAGAGAGGTAATGAAATAGAAATTAAATCCACAGTTTTAATATTTTAATAGACTTAGTGTGATGATTTTATTTTGGGGGTTCTGTCTACTGTTTGGTAGGCTGAGTTGTTTGAAATGTGTGAGGAAACAGGCTTATTGGATTTGTGATTATAACTTGGATTGTTTAGGGGAATTTAAGTAAGTAAGGTGGGAGTTCCCGTCGTGGCTCAGCGGAAACGAATCAGACTCGGAACCATGAGGTTGCGGGTTCAATCCCTGGCCTTGCTCAGTGGGTTAAGGATCCGGCGCTGCAGTGAGTTGTGGTGTAGGTTGCAGACGCGGCTTGGATCCCGCGTGGGTGTGGCTGTGGCTGTGGCATAGGCCAGCAGCTGCAGCTCCGATTTGACCCCTAGCCTGGGAACCTCCATATGCTGCAATGCGGCCTAAAAGACAAAAAATAAAAAAAAATTTTTAAAGTAAGACTGTGATCATCATAACGGCACATTGCACTCTGAGATAATTAGTCAAAACCAACCGGCGGTCCCATGCTCCTTGCCAGTGATGGGTTTAGGAACAGGCACCAGTGACATGACTCTGGCCAATGAGATGGGAGTTAAAGCCCGCTGCAAGGTTTCTGGGAGAGGTTTCTGCAGCCCCCCCCCCCAAAGAGAAACAAGAGTCCTGCTTCCTCGGAATTGTTGTATCTGGATATGATGATATCAATGCAGCGGTGACATTGCAACAGGCCCGAGGGTGCTGCCGGTACCGCAGAATCAAGAGAATCAGAAAAAAGTGGATCTGCAGCCTGGGTGCACCATGCCCGTGGCTCATCCATGTCAGGGCTTCATGTTAGAAAATACATTTCCTTATTGTCTAAGCCATTCTGAGTCAGGGTTTTCTGTTATTTTCCACTCCCATAACAGGATTTAAATGTAAAACTGTAGTTAAGAAAAACTTTTTAATGTATTAGTTTTCTGATTAGGCATATAAATTGGATAAGATGAGCCTTGCTTAGACTGGAAGTTGTAGAGAATAATTCCTCCACACTGACAGAAGGCACCCCCCCCCCGGACTTTGAGGAACCTAGAAACAGTGTGGTGAGGCGAATTTCTTTTTTTTTTTTTTTTTGTCTTTTTGCTTTATTTGGGCCGCACCTGCGGCATATGGAGGTTCCCAGGCTAGGAGTCTAATCGGAGCTGTAGCCGCCGGCCTTGGCCACAGCCACAGCCACGTGGGATCCAATCTGCGTCTGCAAACTATACCACTGCTCACGGCAACGCCGGATCCTTAACCCACTGAGCAAGGCCAGGGATCAAACCCGCGACCTTATGGTTCCTAGTCGGATTCATTAACCACTGAGCCACGACGGGAACTCCAGAGGCGAATTTCAAATCAGAGGTTCATACGCTTATCCTCATATGAGAGCCCACCAGTGATATGGTATTTGTCTTCAACTGTGGCATTTATTACAAAGTCAGGGAAGACCTACCTGCAGGAATCATGCACGTTGGTTTCTGCTGGAGGAAGAGAGCTTAGAGAGCCCCCAAGAAACAGATCACTAGCAGCTGTGCTCTCTATCAATGACCAAAGGGGACTTTATAAGCCAGGAGCCCCCAGTTCAAGTGCCTTCAGGATCGAGATAGGGTCCACATCTAAAGAAAACCGAAGGGGAGTGAAACAGGAGGAAATGGCAGGCCCATCTACTGAGACCAGGTGATGCCGCTCTAAAGAAATGCAGCTTAAGTGTTGCCAGATCTTCCCTTTTTCAGGAAGAGCCAGAAACCTGGATCAGGTGAATCATGTGAAGTTTTATTATTTTTTTATTTTTTGTCTTTTGTCATTTTAGTGCCACAACCGCAGCACGTGGAGGTTCCCAGGCTAGGGGTCTAATTGGACCTGCAGCCGCTGGCCTTCTCCACAGCCACAGCAACGCGGGATCCGAGCCACGTCTGCAACTTACACCACGGCTCATGGCAACACCGGATCCTTAACCCACAGAGCAAGGCCAAGGATCGAACCTGAAACCTCACGGTTCTGAGTCGGATTCGTTTCCGCTGAGCCACGATGGGAACTCCATCTGAAGTTTTAGATTAGGGTAACCTATTCAACTTAAAACAATGTACATCTACAGACTGTCTGTGGTCCACGGGCTGCCAGTCTGCAGCCTCAGTGCATAGGTTAGAACACATCCATAGAGTGGACATTTGGCAGGTTTGCAAACATTTCCCTCCCACAGGAGCTTCTTAGGCACTTAGATGTGGGGCCACATAGCTGAAAAGATGTGATTCATAGCAATAGCCCAGCAAGAAAGATTAGCTGCCAAATGCACACATGCAGAGTTGAACGAAATAATCTGTTGCATGGGGACTGATTAGTGTCATTCTGCTTAAATGGCAACGACCGACACACAATTTTCATTTCAGTCCTTGCTAGAGCCAAGTTGCCTATTTGTCATTAGCTACCAACATGACTGGTTCTACTAAATTCCTTTGTCGTGTTCCCAGGCTCTATAAACTAGGATCAGTTATTCCTTTGCAACCGAAAAATTAAAAGCGAGGGAGAGAGCCTGAGACCACCGATCCAGACGAGACCCGGGTCTCCGGAGAGTTCTTGCCACGCTTCTCTGAAGCTTCCGAGCAGAGCTCAGCACAGTCCCTGGTGTGCAGGAGTCCCACCACCAATATCCCCTGGTTCCCTGAAGAGAAGAGTAAAACCCGAGGCCTGTGAATGTTTCTGACTCATAGAAAAATCTGCTCATTTTCATGGGTCTCTTTGCGTGTTATTTTTAAATGATTGTGATATGACACACGGCAGCAGGAGGAACTTGGGCTAGATATTAAGAACAATTTCCTGACTCACAGACTGTGAAACGTTAGAGCAGGTTACAAATGAGGAAGTAGGGGCTCCCTCTAGGCAGGACTTTTCCGCTAGTCAATGACCAACGCCTGATTCTGTGGGTCAGATGCTATCGCTGGTGAGGTGGGAAGGTGGCGTTTGTGTAATGTGTCCACCGCAGCCTGTTCTGCACTCTTCCTAAGAGCTGCCGTTTCAAAGAGTCAACTCGATCACGGTCCTGGGTCCTTTTACTTTTTTTCTTTTTTTTTTTGCCTTTTTGCCTTATCTAGGGCTGCACCCGCGGCATATGGAGGTTCCCAGGCTAGGGATCTAACAGGAGCTGTAGCCGCCAGCCTTCGCCACAGCCACAGCCACGCGGGATCCAAGCCGCGTCTGCGACCTACATCACAGCTCACGGCAACGCCGGATCCTTAACCCACTGAGCAAGGCCAGGGATCGAACCCGCAACCTCATGGTTCTTAGTCGGATTCGTTAACCACTGAGCCACGACGGGAACTCCCTGGGTCCTTTTTCTTATCAGATCCTCCGAGCAACCCAATAAGATAAATCGTCAGCATTTGACAGATGAGGAAACCGAATGTCAGAGAAATCAAGTTAACTTGCTCAAGCGCGGGCTGTTAATAAACAGCAGAACTAGGATGAGAAGCTACCTCTGTATAGCTGCCAAGACCAGGCCCTTGTCCCAAGGTCATGCTGCTGCAGGTGGCCGGGCAGAGCACCTGTGAGTACGTGCAGGGAAGAGCGACAGGAGAGGCGCTAACGCTGAAAGCTTATCGCGAACGTGGCTGAGCCCCGAAGAGGAAGCCAGTGTCTGGAAGAGAGATGAGGTGCCAACTGGGGAAGTGACAGAGACACAAAGGGGAGGTAAGGCAAAGCGATATCCTTCCAGAAATGAATGTGCACTGACTCGGATGGTCCAGGAAGTGAAGACAGTGAACGAGGAGTTCCTTTTAAGCAAAACCCAGCGCGGACTGTCAAGCTTGCCAAGGGGCAGGCTGGGTGCTGCCGACCCGTCCAGCTCAGATTTTCCTTTAATGACTCCTGACCTCACAGTGCCCCTGGACAATTTTCATCCCCACTCCCTCACCCCCCAGTAATTTTCTGTGACATACAGGAGCTGAAACACTGTTTCCAACAGCACTGCAATTGAGTCCAGGGCTTATGACCCCTGTGCAGAATATCTGTGATCATGTAAATTTCCTTCTCTAAAAAAAAAAGGTTTTCCTGCTGTTTCTGCCCTGCTCATGCCCCCCCCCCAGTTCCTGAATTAGCATCATTGCCGCAACAGAAGAGAGGGGAGGCGGAAAATTAGCGGGCTCCTACAGCCTCCGTGTATTATGTGCTAAGCCACATCACCTTGCTTTACTTAACACTTGTGGTTGAAAAGGGTTGGTGTCTTTATTATAAAATCAGCCAAAAAATCAGGCCAACTCTGGGGCAGGGGTCACCTGTAGACTATTTCAAGAGGTGTTTTGAGTCCTCCATCCCCTCTTTTTCTTTTTTCTTTTGTTTTTTTTTCGACCACACCTATGGCAGGCTGAAGTTCCCGGGGCCAAGTGTGAAACGTGAGTCACAGCAGCAACTCTAGCCACAGCAATAACAACACCAGAACCTTAACCTGCTGCACCGCCATGGAACTCCATTCCCCTCTTTTAAGAGTTTCTTTCCTTGGAGTTCCCTTCGTGGCTCAGTGGTTAACGAATCCGACTAAGAACCATGAGGTTGCGGGTTCGATCCCTGGCCTTGCTCAGTGGGTTAAGGATCCGGCGTTGCCGTGAGCTGTGATGTAGGTCGCAGACGCGGCTTGGATCCCGCGTGGCTGTGGCTGTGGCGAAGGCCGGCAGCTACAGCTCCTGTTAGACCCCTAGCCTGGGAACCTCCATATGCCGCGGGCGTGGCCCTACATAAAGGCAAAAAGACAAAAAAAAAAAAAAAGTTTCTTCCCTAAACTCTAGTATGGCCTCAGTAGCTCCAGTCTCAGTGTTCAGATAGGAAACCTAAGGAAATGAATACAGCCTTGAAAACACAGGAGACCAGGTTTACTGGGGTGGCCTTCCAGCTGTTCAGTTGCAACAGATATCCAGTTCCTTTCACTAAACTCAAAGCTTCTTGGCCCCTCAGGCCTCAAGAAGAGGGACGGAGCCCCAAACCTACCCTGTTGGTCAGTGCCTTCACAAAATTTGCATTCATTCCACGCTTTACGGAAGTCCACTCCTTCACAGTGAGGGCAGGACGAGAAAAATAAACCAGAAATCAAATAAGTAAACAAATAAATAAACAAACCAGAAGGACTTTTCTCTAAAGAGCCTCAGTTTGGCCAGGTCAACAAATAATGCAAAGACAAATCTTCCTGAAATTATTTCTCACCCCACCCCCTACCCCCTGTGTAAAAATGTAGTGCTGACTTACCCATGACTGCAGTAAAAGGGTAAAGTTCTCCCAAGCCTTCAAGAGTTTGGCCTAAGGGGAGTTCCCTTCGTGGCGCAGTGGTTAACGAATCCAACTAGGAACCATGAGGTTGCGGGTTCGATCCCTGCCCTTGCTCAGTGGGTTTACGATCCGGCGTTGCTGTGAGCTATGGCGTAGGTTGCAGACGCAGCTCAGATCTTGCGTTGCTGTGGCTGCAGTGTAGGCCAGTGGCTACAGCTCCAATTAGACCCCTAGCCTGGGAACATCCACATGCCAGGGGTGTGGCCCTAAAATGACCAAAAGGCAAAAAAAAAAAAAGAGTTTGGCCTAGGGATTAGCACAATCCTGGGGAATGCTTTGGATTTCAGGCTCATTCAGTTATGCCATAGTCATTTATTGAGTACTTTCTATTTTTTGGATGCTGAGTTAGAAGTGGTAAAATGCCGCAGGACTGACTAGGACAGAGACCCTGCTCTCTAGCTGCTCAGGGTGAAGTAGGGGAGAGAAAGCATGAACTTGATGACTATAATAGAAGAAAGCGCTACATGCCACAAGAGAGATATAACCAAAGAATAATCATCTTTATATTTGAATGGGACTTTCTGAAGTCACTTTCCTTATATTATCTCATTTGATCCATAGCACACTTGCGGTGGACATTTGCTGTTATTCTCAGCATCCTTTCCCCCTTCTGGTAAGTGTACCCTAAGTTCTCACTGAAGAATCTCCACCCACCCACTCTGATCCCATGTGCTGCTGTCAGGGCTGCACCCCAGGGTCTGAAGTAGAATTAGTTTCCTGGGCTCCAGCCAATCTAAGCATCAATTTCTCCTGGCCATAGTGGCCACCTCAGGGATGGAAACATGACCAGCTGAAAGCACTGAGAATTTAGTTGGGACTTCTGAGAAAGAGATTCTCAAGTTCATCTGCTGGATTTGAAACACAAAGACTATGAGTCCTGGGATTCCTGCCAGTCATCATGCGGCTCTTTGAACCTGAGCCTAAACATGACAGAGCAAAAGGCAGAGCTGGAATGAGAAGAGATACAGAGTCTTGATTACTTTTTTTTTTTTTTTTTGTCTTTTTAGGGCTGCACCCACAGCATGTGGAAGTTCCCAAGCTAAGGGCTGAATCAGAGCTGCAGCTGATGGCCTCCACCATAGCCATAGCAGTGCCAGATCTGAGCCGCATCTGTGACCTACACCACAGCTTGAGGCACTGCCAGATCTTTAACCCACTGAGTGAGGCCAGGAATCAAACCCACATCCTCATGGATACTAGTTGGGTTCATTATTGCTGAACCACAAAGGGAACTCCTTGATTATGTCATGTAAGCTTTGACTTCACCCATGCCTGAAGCCATCTCTGCCCTTAGACTTTTTACCTATAGAACCAATAAATGCCATTTTATCAGAGGCCAATATCTGTTGGGTTTTTCTGTCACTCAAAAGCAAAAGAGTCATGAAGTTCCCTGGTGGCTAAGTGGATTAAGAATCCAGCATTGTCACTGTTATGGGGTGGTTTGATCCCTGACCTGGGAACTTCCACATGCTACAGATGCCAAAAAAAAAAAAAAAAAGCTAAAGAGTCATAAAAGAAACTTTAGCTCCATTGGGTAGATATTTCCATCTCTGCATTATATAAGAAAAATTGAGGCTCAGAAAGGTAAAAAGAGATAGCTAAGGAGTAGCAGAATGAGGTTCTGATATCAATTTAGTCCTTTATACCACAGATGCCAGAGGAAGGACAGATAATTTTAGGCTAGAAGATTAACCAGTTCTTTGTAGGAGCATCAGTTGAGCTGGACTTTGAAAGACAGATTGGGCCCCGAATAGCCAAAGCAATCCTGAGAAAGAAAAACAAAGCTAGAGGAATCAGGCTCCCTCCCTGACTTTAGATTATACTACAAAGCTATAGTCATCAAAACACTATGGTACTGGCACAGATACAGAAATAAAGACCAATGGAAAAGGATAGAAAGCCCAGAGTTAAACCCATGTACCTATGGTTAATTAATCCATGACAAAGGAGACAAAAATATACAATGGAAAAAAAGACAGTCTCTTCAATAAGTGGTGCTGGGAAAACCGGACAGCTACATGTAAGAGAATGAAATTAGAACATTCTCTAGGAGTCCCCATTAGTTAAGAACCCAACTAGTATCCATGATCCTTGGCCTTGCTCAGTGGGTTAAGGATCTGGTGTGGCTACAAGCTGTGGCATAGGTCACAAATGCGGCTCGGATCTGGTATTGCTGTGGCTGTGGCACAGGCCGGCAGTTGCAGCTCCAATTTGACCTCTAGCCTGGGAACTTCCTTATGCTGCAGGTCCAGCCCTAAAAAGAAAGGGAAAACAAAAAAAGGAACATTCCCTAACACCACACACAAAAATAAACTCAAAACAGGTTGAAAACTTAAAGGTAAGTCCAGCTATTGTAAAACTCTTGGAGGAAAACATAGGCAGAACACTCTCTGACATAAACGGAAGAAATATGTTTTTGGATCCACCTCCTAGAGTCATAAAAATAAAAACAAAAATAAGCAAATAGGGCCTAATTAAGCTTAAAAGCTTTTGAACAGCAAAGGAAATCATAAACTGGGAACAGAACATGATGGAAGATAAAATGAGAGAAAGAATGTATATGTATGTATGACACAGTCACTTTGCTGTACAGCAGAAATTGACACAACATTGTAAACCAACTATAATTTAATTAAAACAGTTTTTTAAAGAAATAAAAAAAGGATAACAGGAGCCAGAGTTAGGAACGTATTTAGGATTTAGGATCAGAATGTTTGAGGAATAATCTATAAAAATATTGACTACTATGCTCACTAAACACTGGAAATTGACGCTCCCTTTGAGGCTCAGCTGTAACGAATCCGACTAGTATCCATGAGGATGCGGGTTCGATCCCTGGCCTCACTCAGTGGGTTAAGGATCCATCATTGCCGTGAGCTGTGGTGTAGGTTGCAGATGTGGCTCGGATCCCGCGTGGCTGTGGCGGTGGTGTAGGCCGGCAGCTAGAGCTCTGATTTGACCCTCAGCCTGGGAACTTCCATAAGCCTTGGGTTCAGCCCTAAAAAGATGAAAAACAAAAACAAAAACCACCTGAAACTAATATAATGTTGTGAATCAACTATACTTCAATTTTTATTTTATTTTATTATTTTATTTATTTTATTTTTTTGTCTTTTTGCCTTAGCTAGGGCCGCACCTGCGGCATATGGAGGTTCCCAGGCTAGGGGTCTAACAGGAGCTGTAGCCGCCGGCCTTCGCCACAGCCACAGCCACGCGGGATCCGAGCCACGTCTGCAACCTACACCACAGCTCACGGCAACGCCGGATCCTTAACCCACTGAGCAAGGCCAGGGTTCGAACCCGCAACCTCATGGTTCCTAGCCGGATTCATTAACCACTGAGCCACGACGGGAACTCCAACTATACTTCAATTTTTAAAGAAAGAATGTTTGGGGAATTTGAACTTTATTCTAAAGGTCAGAAATTCCCAAACCCCACTGTACTTCAATTAGCTTCAATTGACCTTGGAGATAAGGTTTATTCACACAGGAAAGACAACCCAAAAGAACCCAGTAAGGAGTTCCCACTGTGGTGCAGTAGGTTCAAGATCCAGCTTCTCTCTGTGGAGGCACCGCTCTGATTCCCGGCTTGGCACAGTGGTGTAGGTCACAGCTCCAGCTCAGATTCGATCCCCATGTATTTCCATATGCTGCAGAGGCAGTTGAAAAAAAAAAAAGAACCCAGTGAGGAGAAAAAGTCAAATTCTTGGCTTTGAGTTCCAAAACAGTATCTTGAGACCCAGACAAGCTGACAGAACTGAAGCAGGACTCACTGTTTACACAAAGAAAGATGTGGGATCATTTTTTCTTAAGATGCACCTGAGATTGAAAGCAAGAAAGGGAAATTCCCAGGCACTAGAAATGAAAAGGGAACTCAAAGTTAACATGGTAAGTTGAGCCAGGACAGGTCTTAAGGATCAAGGATGGGATATTTTTTTTTTTTTTTTTTTTAGGTCTTTTTAGGGCCATACCCACAGCAAATGGAAATTCCCAGGCCAGGGGGGCGAATCGGAGCTGTCGCTGCCGACCACAGCCACAGCCACAGCCACACCAGATCTGAGCTGTGTCTGGGACCTACACCGCAGCTCACGGCATCGCTGGACCCTTAACCCACTGAGCAAGGCCAGGGATCGAACCTGCATCCCCGTGGATACTACTCGGGTTCGTTACCTCTGAGTCCTGACAGGAACTGCAAGGATGAGATTTTAATGTTTGCTGTGACAACAGAAAATGAGGTCTTAAGCCCTGACAAGAGCTGGAATTGGAATAAAAGTCTTACTCCACAGAAAGACAGCACAGCTCTGCTTACCAGCCTGTGGAAGGAGCGAGAAAGTCGGCCACTGGCCTGGGCCACAGGCTGAAAAAGAATCATTAATGCTAAATTGAAACCCCAAGCCTGTCCTTGGCGTGGGACCTGAATTCACATTATCCATCAGGTGCAGGTCACAAAATATCAATCAAAATACAAATAAATCAGGAGTTCCCTTCGTGGCTCAGTGGTTAACGAATCCAACTAAGAACCGTGAGGCTGCGGGTTCGATCCCTGGCCTCGCTCAGTGGGTTAAGGATCCGGCGTTGCCGTGAGCTGTGGTGTAGGTTGCAGATGCGGCTCGGATCCCGCGTGGCTGTGACTGTGGCGAAGGCCGGCGGCTACAGCTCCTGTTAGACCCCTAGCCTGGGAACCTCCATATGCTGCGGGTGCGGCCCTAGAAAAGGCAAAAAGACAAACAAACAAACAAACAAATAAATCCATACCTAGACATTACGGTAAAATTGGAGAACATCAAACATAAGAAACAAAAATCTGGAGTTCCCCCGTGGTTCAGCAGGTTAAGGATCCAGCGTTGTCACTACCGTGGCTCTGGTTACAGCTGTTGTGCAAGTGCGAGAGTTCAATTCCCGGCCTGGTAATTTCCACATGCCACAGATGTGGTCAAAACCAAACAAAAATCTTAGGAGTTCCTGTCCTGGCTCAGCAGTTAATGAAGCTGACCAGCATCCATGAGGATGTGGGTTCGATCCCTGGCCTTGCTCCGGGGGTTAAGGATCCGGCATTGCCGTGAGCTGTGCTGAAGGTTGCAGACTTGGCTCGGATCCCGTGTTACTGTGGCTCTGGAATAGGCCGGCGGCTACAACTCTGACTGGACCCCTAGCTGGGACCCTCCATATGTGGAGGGTGCGGCCCTACAAAAAGACAAAATGACAAAAAACAAAAAAGCCAAAACAAACAAAGCAAAAATCTTAAAAGCAACCTATGGAAAAAGAGACACTACCTGCAAAAGACAAACAGGCTTTAGCAAGCCATCATCAATAGCAATAAATGCTGGGAGACAAAACAGTATCTTTTTTTTTGTCTTTTTGCCTTATCTAGGGCCGCACCCGCAGCATATGGAGGGTCCCAGGCTAGGGGTCTAACAGGAGCTGTAGCCGCCGGCCTTCGCCACAGCCACAGCAACACGGGATCTGAGCTGCGTCTGCGACCTACACCCCAGCTCAAGGCAATGCCGGATCCTTAACCCACTGAGCAAGGCCAGGGATTGAACCCGCAACCTCATCGTTCTTAGTCGGATTCATTAACCACTGAGCTACGACAGGAACTCCCAAAATGGTATCTTAAAAAGGCAGATCTTTTGATCTGCAAAGGACAATGAAAATGGGAATCGGGAGAAGGCTGGGTAGCCAAAAGAGGGTTTTCAAAACAGAGCAGGCAGTTGAGTCAGAGGCTGCCAAAGAGTCAACATGATTAGGACAGAGAAACCTCCATTGGATGTGGCAACCTGGACGTCGCCAGTGGCTTTGACCTTGTGGTTTCAGTAGAGGGGTGGGGGACAGAAAGCAGGTGTGAGGAGATTGATGTCAGTACAAGGAAGTGAGTGTTTATCTCCAAAAACCCCTTCACTTCGAACACACAGCCAGCCATGACATTTAAAATATAAAAAACGATTCTTTAAAATTATATAGCTGGGAGTTCCCATCGTGGCTCAGCAGTAAATGAACCCGACTAGTAGCCACGAGGACATGGGTTCGATCCCAGGCCTCGCTCAGAGGGTTAAGGATCTGGTGTTGTCGTGAGCTGTGGTGTAGGGCACAGATTCAGCTCGGATCCGGCTGCGGTGTAGGCTGGTGGCTGTAGCTCTGATTTGACCCCTAACCTGGGAACTTCCATATGCCGGGGGTGTGGCCCTAAAAACAAAGAAACCAAAAAAGAGAGATAGCTGGACTTTTACATATCTTTGGGAGCCGGAATGAAACGGAAGCACCCAGTAAGATCAGCGGGGCCCCTGTTTCAGGCGTGTGGGCTCCAAATCTGGAAGCCGGACCTTGGCAGCTGGGCGAGCCTCTAGCTTCTTATAGGGGTAAAGTTCTCACCTCGGCCTGGGAGTCTGAAACTCACAGCTTGTTCTCAGAGACTGATGCAGGCTCCACCTGCTTGTGAAAAGAAGCTGAAGAAAACAGCTGGCAACCTATGGACTCTGCATTAGAGCCTGAGAAAATGAGCACGCCTTCCTACCAGGAACTGGCAAGTTGTCTCCTGGCCCATGACTATAGATACGCCACATTCCTTATATCTGGGGACGGAGGACCATAATCCACAGCCCTGGCTCTTGGGTGAGGTCCAGAGGGCCAGAGGGTGGCATCCAGAAAAGGGATGAGAGAAAGTCAGAAAGAGAAATCAGGGAGTTCCCGTCGTGGCTCAGTGGTTAACGAATCTGACTAAGAACCATGAGGTTGCGGGTTCGATCCCTGGCCTCGCTCAGTGGGTTAAGGATCCGGCGTTGCCGTGAGCTGTGGTGTAGGTCGCAGGCGCGGCTCGGATCCCGCGTGGCTGTGGCTGTGGTGAAGGCCGGCGGCTACAGCTCCTGTTAGACCCCTACCCTGGGAACCTCCATATGCTGCGGGTGTGGCCCTAGATAAGGCAAAAAGACAAAAAAAAAAAAAAAAGAAGAAAGAGAAATCAAACAAAAATCTTTTCCGAAAGGGAGCGTATTTGGGTAGAACTGATTCACTCTGTGGTACGGCAGAAATTACCCTAATGCTGTGTATCAACTACACTTCAATGAAACTTAAAAAAATGTTTTTTTCTCACTCAAAAAGTGCTTGCGGGAGCTCTCACTGTGGTGCAGTGGGTTAAGAACTGGAGTGGCCTGGGTAGTGGCGGAGGCTCGGGTTTGATTCCCCAGCCAGGCACAGTGGGTTAAAGGATCTGGCACTGCAGCAGCTGCTGTGGCTCGGGTTCAATCCCTGGCCCAGGAACTTCCATAAGCCTTGAGTCCGGCCATTAAACAAAACAAAACAAAACACCCACTGTGGGTGGTGGGGGATGAGAGCTTGCAAACCATAATTCCAAGACATAGGAAAGAACCTACTTGGGTGAGAAAGAAGGCCTCTGAAATTAACAACCAGATCAGAAATTTTCTCAAATTTCCACTGGAAATTTGTAAGAGTATAAAAAGACTTTAAAATAGGATGTTGAAAATGTTCATAGATGAATGCACACCTCCCATTTCAAAAGGAAATCAGTAAGCAAAAACAGACCGACACGAAACAATACAAACAATTACCAAGTAGAAATCCTTGAAGTGAAAAATACCCTTATTGAAATCTAAAAGGCTGTAACGGGGAGTTCCCGTCGTGGCTCAGTGGTTAACGAATCCGACTAAGAACCGTGAGATTGCGGGTTCGATCCCTGGCCTTGCTCAGTGGATTAAGCATCCGGCGTTGCCGTGAGCTGTGGTGTAGGTTGCAGACGCGGCTCAGATCCCGCGTAGCTGTGGCTGTGGCAAAGGCTGACAGCTACAGCTCCTGTTAGACCCCTAGCCTGGGAACCTCCATATGCCACGAGTGCGGCCCTAGAAAAAGACAAAAAATAATAATAATAATAAAAGGCTGTAACAGAAGAAACTTGAGATGGAAAACACTCAAAGAGTAAATTAAGACTGGAAAAGAGAACTCAGGAGCTCACAATATAGCCTGAGATAAACAGAAAAACAGTAGTTAAAACAACGGAGAACAATTTAAAAAGTTTATATAATATGGAGTTCCCGTTGGTTGCGGGTTCGATCCCTGGCCTTGCTCAGTGGGTTAAGGATCCGGGGTTGCCGTGAGCTGTGGTGTAGGTTGCAGACGCGGCTCGGATCCCATGTTGCTGTGGCTGTGGCGAAGGCCGGCGGCTACAGCTCCTGTTAGACCCCTAGCCTGGAAACCTCCATATGCCACGGGTGTGGCCATAAAAGGACAAAAAGACAAAAAAAAAAAGTTTATATAATAGGTGTTCCTGAGAAAGAAATGGCAGGAAAGAAATGGCAGTAGAAGCAATATATGAAACGTACTGGGATTCTTTTTTCTCTGAAACTGAAGAAAAAGCTTTAGGAACGAAAGAAATTCAGACTTAGTCAAATTATTATTCAAGAGTGTGAGGGGAGGTAAAACTATCAGAATGTTGAAAACTAAGATATTCTTACCGCCGACAGACCCTTTCTAATGAACAACTGGATTTTGATTCTAACATGTACCTCTGCTCACATTTTAACAATTTAGAGACTCTCAAATCACGATGCATATTATAATCAGTTGAGAGTTTTTAGTTTTAGCTTTGTTTTCTCTTTTTAAAACAAGCCCAATTTTTTTGTTTTTTAACTTTAGGGCCACACCCGAGGCACATAGAAGTTCCCAGGCTAGGGGCTGAATCAAAGCTGTAGCTGCCAGCCTCGGCCACAGCCACAGCAACACAAGATCAGAGCCCCGTCTGCAACCTACACCACAGCTCACGGCAATGCCGGATGCTTAATCCACTGAGCGATGCCAGGGATCGAACCTGCATCCTATGGATACTAGTCAAATTCGTTTCTGCTGAGCCACGACAAGAACTCCAAAAGCCTAAATCTTTATTTGCTTAGTTGCCTATGTCCTTATCCTAATGCATCTTCAAGCGTTCCGTCAGTCGTGTTCATCTGCTCTCAGGCAGACTTTAGGCAGGCTATCTAGCCCATCTCCTTGAACTTTCCCCTGGAGCCTTCTGACTTGTTCCAGAGTGAGCTGGTTGTCCTCTAAGCCTGCAAAATCATTGTCATCTTGGATCCTCCATTCACCATCATTTTGGGGACTTCCTTCGCCTTTCATGATGAAGACCAGAACTCATGATTCCCATTCATTCTCCCTTTTGGCTTATCCCCATGTTTTAGTGGAGCGGATTCTCCTGTTGTGTCCTGAGAATGCAATGGCAGTGGCATTTTTTTGACTTGGCCTGTCTGAAGATATTTTTTCTACCTTCTTTTGACAGCTTGGTAGGGTTAGAATTCTAAATTGAAAGTTACTTTTTCTCAGTATTTTGAAGGCATTTTTCCATTGCCTCCTGGCTTCCCCATAAGAAAGGTGAGAATTCAGATGCCTCCTGATTTTACCTCTTTTTTTTTTTTTTTTTTTGCTTTTCAGGGCCGCACCCACGGCATATGGAAGTCTCAGGCTAGGGGTCAAATTGGAGCTGCAGCTGCTGGCCTACACCACAGCCACAGCAACTCAGGATCCGAGCCACCTCTGCGACCTACACCACAGCTCACAGAAACACCAGATCCTTAGCCCACTGGGCAAGGCCAGGGATCGAACCCGAATGCTCACGGATACTAGTCGGCTCATTTACCACTGAGCCACAATGCGAATTCCCAGATGCCTTCTGATTTTTGAGGCTTTGGAGAAAACTGTTCTTTCACTCTGAAAAGTTTTAGGAACATTTCCTTGTCCACGCTGCTGTGAAATTTGTGCATCAAGCACTGGTTTTTATTCACTCTGCTAGACTTTTAATGGACCCTTTCATACTTTATGGTGGGACTTTCATTTCAGCTCCGAGTCCAAAGCCTCATCTCCTGTTGCCATAGCAACGTTAGCCTCCCATCTGTAGTACCTGACACTTATCCTGTCCCAGCTTTGAATTCTGCTCACCATACTAGCATTGGGCTCCTTTTTTATTTCTGTCGCCTGAACATTTCCCTTTCTTGCTTTTAAGCTGCCTCAGAGATATTGTCCCATCTCATAGCCTTAAATACAATCTATACACTGACTTGAAAATTATATATCCACCCCAGGCCTCTCCAAACCTGTATATTGAACTCCTCCTTGATATCTCACTTGTATATTCAACAGAAATTTCAAATTCAAAAATGCCAGGTTCGGGAGTTCCCTTTGTGGCTCAGTGGTTAACGAATCCGACTAGGAACCACGAGGTTGTGGGTTTGATCCCTGGCCTTGCTCAGTGGGTTAAGGATCCAGCATTGCCGTGAGCTGTGGTGTAGGTTGCAGACGCAGCTCGGATCCCGCGTGGCTGTGGCTGTGGCTGTGGCGAAGGCCGACAGCTACAGCTTCTGTTAGACCCCTAGCCTGGGAACCTCCATATGCTGCGGGTGCAGCCCTAGATAAAGGCAAAAAGACAAAAAGAAAAAAATATATAAATAAATAAATATTCTCTATCTGGTGCCTTACAGAGAGAAGTTTACTAAACTCTGTCCTTCGCAATCCGGCTCCTTGATGACTCTTGGTCATCATTCCCTTTGCTCGCCTAGCTCCAGGCCAACTGCTTGTCATTCCTTGCAGTTTCTTCGATTAGTCAGGCACGCTCACACCCCGAGGCCTTTGCTCCTGCTCCTTTCTCTGCCTGGAATGTTCTTTCCCAGATATTTGCCCAGCTAACTGCTCGTCCTCCCTCAGGTCTTTACTCAAATAACCTCAGCGGGAGGCCTTATCTAACCATCTTATTTAAAATTACAACCCAGCATTTATAGCAACAGGCAGGGGCCTAGAAATTATCATGCGAAGTGAAACCAGTCAGACAATGAGACACCGACATCCAATGCTACCACTTACATGTGGAATCTACAAAGAGGACACAATGAACTTCTTTGCAGAACAGATACTGACTCACAGACTTTGGAAAACTTATGGTTTCCAAATGAGACAGGTTGGGGGGTGGGGGCATGCACTGAGGGTTTGGGATGGACATGCTATCAAATTTGGTTGTGATGCTTTTTGTACACCTACACTTGTAATAAAATTCATTAAGTAATTTAAAAAAAAGAGGAAAAAAACATAAAATTACAACCCTCCTGGATACACTCCCTAACTCTCTCTGCTTTATTTTCCTTATATCACGTTATCATTTATATATGTATATATATATATTTTTTTGGTTGTTGTTGTTTTGTTTTTTTCTTTCTTTTTTTTTGTCTTTTTGTCTTTATGTAGAGCCGCACCCGCGGCATATGGAGGTTCCCAGGCTAGGGGTCTAACAGGAGCTGTAGCTGCCGGCCTTCACCACAGCCACAGCAATGCGGGATCTGAACCGCGTCTGCAACCTACACCACAGCTCACAGTAACGCCGGATCCTTAACCCACTGAGCGAGGCCAGGGATTGAACCCGCAACCTCATGGTTCCTAGTCGGATTCGTTAACCACTGAGCCACGAAGGGAACTCCTGTTTTTTTTATCTTTTTAGGCTGCACTTGTGGCATACGGAAGTTCCCAGGCTAGGGGTCGAACAAGAGCTGCAGCTGGGGCCTGCGCCACAGCCACGGCAATGCTGGATCTGAGCCGTATCTGCGACCTATGCTGCACCTTGTGGCAGTGCCGGGTCCTTAACCCACTGAGCGAGGTCAGCGATCGAACCCACATCTTCACGAAGACTCCGTCAAGTTCTTAACCAGCTCAGCCACAATGGGAGCTCCCATTATATGTACTTTTTTCTTTTAATTGTCCTTGTTTGTTTTCTATATTCTCCAACTAGAATGTCAACTCCATGTGGACAGGAACTTTAGCTTTTTCCCTGATGGATCCTCAGTTCCTGGTGCACTATAGGTGCTCAATATGTATTCCTTGAATGTCCTTATGAGGCATGAAAACCATCACTTTCCTCTGGGTTTTGTGTGTGTGTGTGTGTGTGTGTGTAGCACTTGTTACTAGCTCTAAATGCCATATTTAGGTGTTTGTCCCTGAACTCATGAGAGTGGGGACCACCAAACAACGCTCAACAGATGTTAAGTATTGCAATATAATAGTCAATACACAAATACACCTCCTAGGCATTTTTTTTTGTCTTTTTGCCTTATCTAGGGCCGCACCCGCAGCATATGGAGGTTCCCAGGCATGGGGTCTAACAGGAGCTATAGCCGCCGGCCTTCGCCACAGCCACAGCCACAGCCACGCGGGATCCGAGCCACGTCTGCAACGTACACCACAGCTCAGGGCAACGCCGGATCCTTAACCCACTGAGCAAGGCCAGGGATCAAACCTGCAACCTCATCGTTCCTAGTCGGATTCGTTAACCACTGAGTCACGACGGGACTTCCTCCTAGGCATCTTTTAAAAGAGTGACTGGGAAGTGAGGAAGCAGAAACACTTACTGTGCTTTCTTTTACTTAACGGAATTTCTGCTGTGAACAGGAGAGGAGAAATGGGTTTGGGGGCCAGGAGAACATCTAGAATCAAGGGAGGGTTAAAAATGGTGGTTAGGAGAGGAGTTCCCACTTTGGCTCAGCAGGTTAAGAATCTGTCTACTCTCCATGAGGATTCAGGTTCCATCCCCGGCCTTGCACAGTGGGGTAAGGAGCCAAGTGTTGCTGCCAGCTGCAGCGTAGGTCACCGATGTGGTTTGGATCTGGTGTTGCTGTGGTGATGGCATAGGCCTGTAGCTGCAGCTCCGATTTCACCCCTCACCCGAATCCATATGCTGCAGGTGCAGCCCTACAAAAGAAAACGAAAAATGAAAAAAATAAAATGGGGATACAGGAGTTCCCGTCGTGGCTCAGTGGTTAACGAATCCGACTAGGAACCATGAGGTTGCGGGTTCAATCCCTGGCCTTGCTCATTGGGTTAAGGATCCGGCGTTGCCGTGAGCTGTGGTGTAGGTCGCAGACGCAGCTCGGATCCCGCGTTGCTGTGGCTGTGGCGAAGGCCGGCAGCTACAGCTCCTATTAGACCCCTAGCCTGGGAACCTCCATAATGCTGCGGGTGCGGCCCTAGATAAGGCAAAAAGACAAAAAAAAAAGGGGGATACAGGAAATCACCAGGTTGACACAATCAATTAGTAGCATAGGGGAAAGGAGGAGATTAAAGAAACAGAGATCTTGGAGAGGTGAGAGCAAGAGGATGCTGAGTAGGACAGGCTCGCTGGTGATAGGCAGAGACCTGTCTTTCTACAGAAGAGAAGGGAAGAAGCAGCTTCCAGCAGAGTTAGAGCCTTATTATTGGGAAAATGAGGGTGTTCCCATCCGCTGGCTTCTACTTCCTCGATGACGTGTAAAAGGTTGAGGTGACCTGCTGAAACCAAGGGGTGAGGGCCTCCTGGAGGTTTGTGAGGAGAAGAAAGTTGGAGACCTCCTTAGGGACATGCGAAAGGACAGCCAGGCAGGTGGTAAGGGCCCATGTGGCGTCTGTCATCACAAATTGAAGGTAAAGCAGTCAGTCCGGCTGGTGATTTCTCTCTTAAGCGAAGATGCAGCTACTCGGTTGCAGGTGCAGAAGAGAGGGTTGGGTTCAATCAGGGGGACTGTCGCAAAGCAAGTGTTCTCAACGTGTGGTCTCCAGAGCAGCAGCCTCAGAATCACTGAAAACTGGTGAGAAATGTAGTCTCGGGCCTCAGGGCAGATCTCTTGAATCAGAAACTCAGCAGGTAGGGCCCAGCTGTCTGTGGTTTTTTTTTTTTTTTTTTTTTTTTGTCTTTTTGCCTTTTCCAGGGCCACACCCGCGGCATATGGAGGTTCCCAGGCTAGGGGTCTAACAGGAGCTGCAGCCGCCGGCCTTCGCCACAGCCACAGCAACGCGGGATCCGAACCACGTCTGCAACCTACACCACTGCTCACGGCAACACCAGATCCTTAACCCACTGAGCGAGGCCAGGGATCGAACCCGCAACCTCATGGTTCCTAGTCGGATTCGTTAACCACTGAGCCACGACGGGAACTCCCCCGACTGTGTTTTAACAGGGCCTTCGGGTGACCATGAGGCCACGCCCAGTCAAATCTGAGCAGCGCTACAATAGAGGGAAAGAACGAGAGAGCTAGCTGAGAGTGCCTCCGAGGCAATAAATATAATGGCAGACCAAAGCGTCTAAACTGGAAAAGAAAGGAAGTAGAGACATGAGGGACTGACGGATAGTTACAAAGCGGTAGAGATCAATATCTTAGCATATAAGGTGAATCAGTGCAGTACAATGTATTCACTTTCTATTGTTGCCATAGCAAATCACCACAAACTAAATGGCTTGAAACAACACCCATTGATTATTGCATAGTTCTGTGGGTCAGAAGTACAGGTACAATGCCGCTCAACCGGGTCTTCTGCTCAGAGTCTCCTAAAGGCTAAAATCAATGACTGTGTTCCTTTCAGGAGAATCTAGGGAGCAATCTCCTGAGTATATCAGGTTGTTAACCAAATTCAGTTCGTTGAGGTAGGAGGTGTGGACGGCTAAGGCGGAAAACCCTGAGCTCACTTCCACCCACAGGCATGCGACGGTTTACAGAGCAACTACCTAGGAGAACGAGCTGAAGATGAGCAGAAGAGATTTTCCACCCCTGAAGATAGAAAGGAGGAACTACAATGAGATGCGGGGAGGGGTGGAGACACAGTGTAGGAAGACCCCTGCCCCCAGGGAGGTGACCCACAAATGAGGGGACCCTGACAAAGGCAAACGTTCTCCCTAAGGAGTGAAGGGTCTGAGCCACACATCAGGTCCAGCCCAGAAGCCCTGTACCAGGAAGATGAGGCCTTAAAACATCTGACCTTGAAGGCCAGCAAAGCTTGTGTACAGACAGCCGGAGGGATGTAGGAAACAGAGATTCCACTCTTAAAGGACACGTGCACCATCTCACATGCTTCAAGTTCCATGGCAGAGGCAGTATGTTTAAAGGATCCTGGGTTAGATGACTCGCTGACCTTGAAGAGCGTCCTGGAGAAGCAGGAAGCAAATGGGACTGCCTCTGGGGACACGATGCTGGCCACAACCAATTTGGGGAGCTTGTTCTATCACAAGGACACTGGACAAGGAGAGGACTATTTGGAGTCCTCTCTCTAACTTATTAGCCCAATGAACTTATCTGCCCACCAGCTGGCCAGCACCAGTCCTGGGATCCCTGGGCCACACAGCCTGCCTCACCTGCTGTCACCAGCCATGCAACCAGTCACACAAGGACCCATCCCCTCCTACCAGTGTGCTGACACAGCTCACACAGGGGGGCACCCCTAGAACATAGAGCTTTGATGATCAGAGGTAACTGCGCTGCTGGGGCCCACAAAACATCTCCGACAAAAGACCATTTCTCCAGGACTGAGAAATATACCAACCTACCTAAAACATAGAAATAAACACCGAGAATTAGACAAAATGAGGAGACATAGGGATATATTCCAAGCTAAGGAACAAGACAAAATTCCAGAAGAACTACTAAGTGAAACTGAGATAAGCAATCTAGGTAGATAAAGAGCTTGCTCGAGGTAATTGCAATACAGACGCTCAATGAACTTGGGAGAAGGGTGGATGAACACAAGGAGAAGTTTTTTGTTTGTTTGTTTGTTTTGTCTTATCTAGGGCCGCACCCCCGGCATATGGAGGTTCCCAGGCTAGGGGTCTAATAGGAGCTGTAGCCGCAGGCCTTTGCCACAGCCACAGCCACGCGGGATCCGAGCCGCGTCTGCAACCTACACCACAACTCACAGCAACGCCAGATCCTTAACCCACTGAGCAAGGACAGGGATCAAACCCACAACCTCATGGTTCCTAGTTGGATTCGTTAACCACTGAGCCACGACAGGAACTCCAACACAAGGAGAAGTTTAACAGAGACTTGGAAAATATAAAGAAGATGTAGGCTGGCAGCTACAGCTCCAATTCGACCCCACCACCACCACCATATGCCATGGGTGTGGCCCTGAAAAGACAACATCAACAAAAAAAGAAAATATAAAGAAGAAACAAACAGAGCTGAAGAATACAATAACTGGAAAAATTTTAAATACACTAGAAAAAAATGAACACATTAGATGATAGAGGGAAATGGTTCAGCAAACTGGAAAAATAGTAAAAACCACCCAAGCTGAACAGAAAAAAAAAAAAAGAATTTTTAAAAACAAGGATAGGTTTGGAGTTCCCGTCGTGGCTCAGTGGTTAACAAATCCAACTAGGAATCATGAGGTTGCGGGTTCAATCCCTGGCCTCACTCAGTGGGTTAAGGATCCAGCATTGCCGTGAGTAGTGGTGTAGGTCGCAGACGCGGCTCGGATCCCGTGTGGCTGTGGCTGTGGGGAAGGCAGGCAGCTACAGCTCCTGTTGGACCCCTAGCCTGGGAACCTCCATATGCCACGAGTGTGGCCCTAGATAAGGCAAAAATACAAAAAAAAAAAACAAGGATAGTTTAAGAAACCTCTGAGAAAACATCAAGTGTATTAAATGTACTAACATATATATTTAGGAGTACCAGAAGGAGAAGAGAGAAAGAAAGGGTCAGAGAACTTATTTGAAGACATAATAGCTGAAAATTTTCCTAACCTGGGGAAGAAAACAGATCCAGGAATGAGAGAGACTCTCAAATAAGATGAATCCTAGGGGGTTTACACCAAGACACATTACAGTTAAAATGGCAAAAATTAAAGATGAAGAAAGAAAAAAAAAAGAGATAAAGCAAGAATCTTAAAGGGAGTGAGAGAAAAGTAACTAGTGGCCTAAAAAGAACGCCCATAAAACTATCAGCTGACTTTTCGGCAGAAATTCTGCAGGCCAGAAGGGAGCTGCTTCATATATTCAACGTGATGAAAGATAAAAACTCCAAGAATATTCTACTGGGTAAGGCTATCATTTGGATTTGAAATCAAGATAAAGAATTTTACAGACAAGCCAAAGCTGAAAGAGTTCAACACCACTAAACTGGCTTTACAGGAAATACGAAGGGACTTCTCTAAGCGGAAAAGAAAAGATCACAACCAGGATTACGAAAATTACAAAAAGAAAATCTCATTGGTAAAAGCAAAAGTACAGTAAAAGCAGCAGATCAACCACTTACAAAGCTAGTAGGAAGGGAAAAAAAAGACAAAAGCAGTAAAATCGCCTACAGCCACAATAAGTAATTAAAGGAGACACAAAAGGAAGAGGTCAAAAACATGAAACATAGGAGATGTGTGTAAAAATGAGGAGTTGTTAAAATGTGCTCCAATGTAGATTCTCAACTTAAAATAATCACATATATTTACAGGACACTATATATGAACCTCATGATAACCACAAACCAAAAGCCTATAATAGATACACACACAGAAAAAGAGAAAGGAATCCAGATATGACACTAAAGACAGTCATCAAATCACAACGGAAGAGAACGAAGGAAGAAGGAACAGAAAAGAACTACAAAAACAGTCAGAAAACAATAAAATGTACAGTAAGTACACGCCTATCGATAATTACTTTAAATGTAAATAGACTATGCTCCAATCAAAATACATAGAGTGGCTGAATGGATAAAAACACATACACTGCTTATAAGATAATCACTTTGGATCTAGAGACACCTACAGACCAAAAGCCAAGTGACTGAGGAAAAGGTATTCCATGCAAATGGAAACAAAACAAAACAAAATCCTAGGATAGCAACACTTATATCAGACAAAATAGACTTTAAAACAAAGACTGGAAGAAGAGACAAAGAAGGACATGACATTGGGATAAAGGGACAGATCCAATAAGATGTAAGCATTATAAATACATACTGCCCAACACAGGAGCACCAAATACATACAGCCAACACTGACAAGAATATAAGGAAAAATTAATAGTAAAACAATAATCATAGGAGACTTTAACACCCCCACTTACATCAACGGACAGATTATCCAGACAGGAAACTGTCACTGTTCGTAGATGGTATAATACTACAGATAGAAAATCCTAGATTCCACCAAAAAGCTGTTAGAACTAAGAAATGAATTCAGTAAAATAGCAATTCATCTACAACAAAGGAGGTAAGAGCATTCAATGGGAAAAGATAGTCTCTTCAACACGTGGTGCTGGAGAAACTGGACAGCTACAAGCAAAAGTATCAAACTAGACTATTCTTTCATATCATGCACAAAAATAAATTCCAAATAAAGACTTAAATGTAAGAACTGAAACTTTGGTAAAACTCTGGGAAGAAAACATAGTCAGTAGATTTCTTTGATATAATCATAGCAAAATTTTTTTTTTGGATATACCCACTCATGCAAGAGAAACTAAAGCAAAAAATAAACAAGACTACATCAGACCTGGAGTTCCTGTTGTAGCCCAGCGGTAACAAAACCCACTAGTATCCATGAGGACATGGGTTTGATCCTTGGCGCTACTCAGTGGGTTAAGGATCTGGCATTGCCGTGAGCTGTGGCGTAGGTCGCAGACACGGCTCGGATCCTGCATTGCTGTGGCTGTGGTGTAGACCAGCAGCTGCAGCTCCGATTCAACCCCTAGCCTGGGAACTTCTATATGCCCAGGCATGGCCCTAAAAAGACAAAAAAAAAGACTACATCAAACTAAAAAGTTGTGCACAGTGAAGGAAACTATAGACGAAATGAAAAGACAGACTCTTGAATGGTAGAAGATGTTTGCAAATGATGTATCTTCTTAGGGGTTAATATCTAAAATTATATAATGGGAGTTCCCTTCGTGGCTCAGTGGTTAACGAACCTGACTGGGATCCATGAGAATGCGGGTTGGATCTCTGGCTTCACTCAGTGGGTTGGGGATCTGGCACTGCCGTGAGCTGTGGTGTGGGTCTCAGACGTGGCTCAATCCCGCATCGTTGTTGCTGTGGCTGTGGCATAGACAAGTGGCTGTAGCTCCCATTTGACCCCTGGCCTCCTACAACTCAATATTTTTTAAAAATCCAGTTAAAAATGGCTAGAGAACTCAAACAGACATTTTCCCAAAAGAGATATACAGATGGCCAAAAGACACATGTAAAGATATTCAACATCACAAATCATCAGGAAAATGCAAATCAAAACCACAAGAAGATATCCCTTCACACCTGTCAAAATGCCTATTATCAAAAAGACAACAGATAACAGGTGTTGGTAAGGATACTGAGAAAAGGTAATACTTGTGCATTGTTTGTGGGAATATAAAATGGTGCAGCTATGGAAAAACAGTATGAAGTTTCCTCAAAAAAAAGCAGAACCATCAGAGTTCTCTTCATAGCTCAGTGGTTAACAAACCCTGACTAGGATCCATGAGGTTACGGGTTCAAGCCCTGGCCTTGCTCAGTGGGTTAGGGATCTGGCGTTGCCATGAGCTGTGGTGTAGGTTGCAGATGAGGCTTGGATCCCTCATTGCTGTGGCTGTGGTGAAGGCTGGCAGCTGTAACTCCAATTCGACCCCTAGACTGGGAAATTCCAAAAAAAAAAATATATATATATATATATATATATATATATATATATATATATATATATAGAATTACCATATAACACAGAAATTCCATTTCTATTCTAAGTATTTTTTCAAAGAAAACAAAAACACTAATTTGAACATATATATGCACCCCTATATTCTCTGCATCATTATTTACAATAGGCTATATAACGCAGGCAACTCAAGTGTCTATTAATAAATAAATGGAGGAGTTCCCTTCGTGGCTCAGTGGTTAAGGAATCTAACTAAGAACCATGAGGTTGCGGGTTCAATCCCTGGCCTCGCTCAGTGGGTTAAGGATCCGGCGATGCCGTGAGCTGTGGTGTAGGTCGCAGACGCGGCTCAGATCCCGCGTGGCTGTGGCTGTGGCGAAGGCCGGCGGCTACAGCTCCTGTTAGACCCCTAGCCTGGGAACCTCCATATGCCGCGGGTGCGGCTCCGCAATATTATTGCTTTATAGTAAGTAGCCCAATGTAATTGATACAATTGCTTCACAGTAGCTCACACACTAATGAATCAATCACTGTAAGGTTTCTATGGCATATAGTGTTACAATCACATTCGTAATACAGTACTGGAAAGACTGTTACTTAAAAAAAAAAAAAGAAAACCACTTACCTAGGCTGATATCTCGTTTCTATAATTATGAGCGAGACATACTGTAGAGTGAGGTGACTCTTTGCAAGAGGTTATAAAACAGTAAGAAAACTTACCCACGATGGACTTTATATGAAACGTCACTCACCTCATGCCCACGTGCCCTCTTCAGTACTGGTCTCGCGCACAGTGTTCTGCACGGTGGACACGGGGGTGACGAGGATGACGACACAAAAACCATCTCCGACAGTTCTGGCTGTGCAGGTATCAGATTTTCATACAAGGACAAGGCACACATACCCAACGGGCACGTCTGTTAACTGTACAGCATGACAACGATTTACTGTTCACTAAGTGGAAGCGGATCGTCATTAAGGTTTTCATCGTCTTCCCACTGACTGGGCTGAGGAGGAGGAGGAGCGGTCGGTTTTGCTGCCTGGGGTTGGCAGAGGTGAAAGAAGCTTTAAGGGGAGAAAGGCGAGGCAGGCACACCCGCCGAAACTTTACGGAAGTGCGACGTATTTCAGCCTGATATTTTTGTTTTTTTCATCTCTCTAAAAATGTTTCTGTACGGTTCCGATCCTTCTTTCACCAGTTGCTCTAGTTTCGTGCCCCCTTCATAGAAGGGTCCTAAAAGAAATCGGAAGCAGGAGTTCCCGTCGTGGCTCAGTGGTTAACGAATCCGACTAGGAACCATGAGGTTGTGGGTTCGATCCCTGGCCTCACTCAGTGGGTTAAGGATCCGGCGTTGCCGAGAGTAGTGGTATAGGCCACAGACGTGGCTCGGATCCCGCGCTGCTGTGGCTGTGGCGAAGGCCGGCGGCTACAGCTCCTGTTAGACCCCTAGCCTGGGAACCTCCATATGCCGCGGGTGCGGCCCTAGAAAAGGCAAACACACACACACAAAAAAAAAAAAAAAAAAGTGAAGCTTGGATTTGATCCCTGGCCGGGGATATTCCATATGCTTCAGGTGTGTCCATAAAAATAAATAAATAAGGGTAATTTGCTAAAAGTCTAAGTCCAAATACTGAGGACTCAATTACAGGGCTTCCCTAAAGTGATTTTATTACCCAGGCCGCACCCACCGCCAACTTTTTTTAAATAACAAACCTGACTCGTTTTAAGAATTCAGGTAGGGACTTCCCGTCGTGGCAGTCGTGGCACATCGGAAATGGATCCGACTAGGAACCATGAGGTTGCGGGTTCGATCTCTGGCCTCGCTCAGTGGGTTAAGGATCCGGGGTTGCCGTGAGCTGTGGTGTAGGTTGCAGACACGGCTCGGATCCCGCGTGGCTGTGGCTGTGGCGAAGGCCGGCGGCTACAGCTCCTGTTAGACCCCATGCCTGGGAACCTCCATATGCCGCGGGTGCGGCCCTAAAAAGGCCCAAAAAAAAAGAATTCAGATCACACTAAGGTGTAAAAGTGAAAAGTTAGCCTCTCTGTCCCACTCAATCTCATTTGCGTAAAGCAGCTGCATTTGCAAAACAGGATGCTTTTTATGATTCGATACTGGAGCCCCAGGTGGGAGAGAAGGTGGACAGGAGTCAAAGGTGAGGGTGGCAGACTCCCGCGTCACGGCTGGCCTGGGTCCAGATCTGTGCTGGCCTTGAAGGTCTAAAGCAATGTGCCAAGTTATGCAAACACACATCCACTCAGGATTGCAAAGGATGAAACTGTGACACCCTTTGAGTTTCCAGCCGCCTCTGGACTCCAGGGTCCCGTGAATTTGCCTGCAGGCAGATTCCCCCTCCCGGGGTTCTGCTAACCCCAGTTCCCATTCACCCCAGTTCCCATTCATCCTGGTTCCCAGTCATCTCAGTCTTTTCATTGATTTGCCAGTTAACTCAGATGCTTCTCAAAATTATCCAACTGGTTGGTTTTTCCAGCACTCCCTCCACTGCCCCAGGAGCTGCCCACCTTAGACAGTTTACAACGGTCAGGGAGAGAGGGGGTTAATAAGCAGGGTCTCAGTCTATACAGCTTCCCTACACAGCTATTTGGGAAGCTTTATTATTATTTTATTATTATTATTGTTGTTATTATTATTATTATTATTATTATTATTATATTATTATTTGTCTTTTTAGGGCCGCACCTGCAGCACAGGGAGGTTCCCAGGCTAGGGGTCTAATCAGAGCTGTAGCCACCGGTCTACACCACAGCCCATGGCAATGCCAGATCCAAGCAGCATTTGCGACCTTCACCACAGCTCATGGCAACGTCAGATCCTTAGCCCACTGAGCGAGGTCAGGGATCGAACTGAGTCCTCATGGATCCTAGTCAGGTCCTTTAACCCCTGAGCCACAACAGGGACTCCACGTAACTACCAGTTTTTTAAGACTGTCGCTTTTTACTTTTTTTTATTTTATTTTATTTTATTTTTTGTCTTTTTAGGGCCGCACCTGTGGCATATGGAAGCTCCCAGGCTAGGGGTCTAATCAGAGCTGCAGCCGCCAGCCTTCACCACAGCCACAGCAACGCAGGATCCACGCCGCGTCTGCGACCTACACCACAGCTCACGGCAACGCCAGATCGTTAACCGATGCCAGGGATCGAACCCTCAACCTCATGGCTCCTAGTCGGATTCGTTGACCGCTGTGCCACGATGGGAACTCCAAGACTGTAGCTTTTTAAATACGCTTCCATGGTCCAACACTGTAAATCAACTATACTTTAAAATACACACACACACTTCTATTCCCTGTCTTGGTTCAGGTCTTCATAATCTTTTACCTGTGCCCTTTACCCACCCAGAAGGAGTCTCAGCATTATACCTACACCTCCTCTAGACATCCTCCACCACTCCCACGTTCCAGCTTCGCCGTTGCAATCCGCCTTGGAGGCCATCAGACTCATCTCGTTACACTCTACATTCAATCATTCATTCATTCAACGAACGTGTGTTGAGTATCCGCCTTGTTCCAGGCACTGTTCTGGGTACTCTGGGATACGTCGGCCAATAAAAAAAAGACAAAACAAAGATTCCTGCTCTGCAAGGGCTCATCGTGGAATAAAGACATCACATCATACGTTATAAGATAAAAAGCTAGATGAAAAAAGAAGAAGGCAGAGCAGCGAAAGCAGGATCAGCGGGCAAGGTGAAAGATGCTCACTGAGAAAGTAAACCAAGCAAAAATGCGAAGAAGACGAGGGAACGAGATGAGAGTAGCTGACTGAAGAGCGTCTGAGCCGAGAGAAGTGAGGTGCAAGCGTGTCTGGCATCTTGCGGAAACGATAAGGAGCCCCGTGTTGCTGGAGCAAAAATGAATGATGAGGAGAACAGGACGAGACAGAGATGCATTCACTGGGATCAGGTCACACATGGCCTCGAGGGTTATTATAAGCACTTCGGGGAGGGTTTTGAGCAGAGAAATGGACTGGTTCTGACATGTTTTAAAAGAATCCCTGTGGCTCCCTGTGCTGAGAATAGACTTCTGGGGCTGGGGGTGGGTGTGGAGCGGCGGAAACGGTAGGAGACTATTGCAGTAACCCAAGCAAGAAATAACCAAGAGTGGTTCAGACCAGAATGGCAGCGGTGCAGGTGGCGAGAAGTTTTTGGACTCGATCCTGCATATACTTTGAAGGCAGAGCCAACAGGATTTCCTGATGGACTGCATGGGGGAGGTGGAAGATAAAGTAAAAGCCCAGGCTTTAGTCTGAGCCCTGGAGAAGGGCATCGTCATCAGCTGTGGGTAGACCAGTTTAGCAGGTAAGATCAGATGCCTTTGTGTGGACACATTGACTTTGGGTTGTTTTTTAGACTTTTGTTGTTGTTGTTGTGCCCTTGGCATGTGGAAGTTCCCGGGCTGGGGATCGAACCTTTACCGCTGCAGCCACCCAAGCCGCTGCTGCAGTGACAATGCTGGATCCTTAACCTGCTGCACCACAAGGGAATTCCTGTGTTTTAGACATTTAAATGGAGATGTCAAGGATACAACTGGAATAAAGGTTGGGGAGAGAAGTCTGAGCTGAAGCCCAAACCTTCTCGTGCTTTAAATATCATGAGTTCACTGACATCTCCAAAATCACTCTGACTTGTCCCCTAAGCAGCAAGCTCTTACATTCAACTTGACTTATTCATTTAGCTTTGTAACAGACATCTCAAATTTGACACGTCCAAGCCTAAGTTCCGAATTCCCTGGCTCCCTCTTACAAAACACACACAAATGAACAAACAACAAAACTCAAAAAAAACCTATGCAATTCCATCCTTCCTAAAACTCTGTTTTATTATTTTTTTGACGGTTTTTTATTTTTTTATTTTTTTTCCATTATACCCAACTGCACATCGTGGTGACAGGGTTACACATACATATATGGATTCATCACAAGTGGTTAGACATAGTTCCCAGTGCTATACAGTAGGATCTCCTTGCTTTTCCAGCCCAGAGGCAACAGTCTACAGCTATTAACCCCATACCCCCTACCATCCCATTCCCCCCCCCCTTTTGGCAACCACAAGTCTGTTCTCCAAGTCCTAAACTTTAAGTCATCACCGACTCTTCCTTTCAAACTTGACATTCAAACCATCATCAAAGCCTGTAGGATCCATCCCCAGGCTGTACCGACTCTTCCTTTCGAACTTGACATTCAAACCATCATCAAAGCCTGAAGGATCCATCCCCAGGCTGTACCGCTTTTACCACCGCAGCCTTGGTCCAAAGTGCTGTATCATCTCTTGCCCGGATTATTGTAACAACCTCCAAACACTGAGAGTCTGTCCTTCAGACTACCAAACGGATTCTTTTGAATGGTAAATCAGAGCATCTCATGCCTCTGGCCAAAATCCTCTAATGGGGGAGTTCCCGTCATGGCTCAGTGGTTAACGAATCCGACTAGGAACCATGAGGTTGCAGGTTCGATCCCTGGCCTCGCTCAGTGGGTTAAGGATCTGGTGTTGCCGTGAGCTGTGGTGTAGGTTGCAGACGCGGCTCGGATCCCCCATTGCTGTGGCTGTGGCGAAGGCCGGCGGCTACAGCTCCTGCTAGACCCCTAGCCTGGGAACCTCCATATGCCGCGGGTGTGGCCCTGAAAAGACAAAAAAAAAAAAAGTTACCTTCTCAAAAAAAAAAAATCTGCCCTGATGACTCCCCAAAAAGGAGTACACCTGATCTCCCTTACCTGGCTTCATTTCTCTCCATTGCAATTAAAAGTAACCTGACAATATTTTTATATAATGCTGAATATTTAATATGTATGTTTATGGAGTTCCTGTCGTGGCTCAGCGGAAACGAATCTGACTAGCATCTGTGAGCATGCGGGTTCGATCCCTGGCCTCACTCAGCAGGTTAAAGGATCCCGTGTGGCTGCGAGCTGTGGTGTAGGTCGAAAACGTGGCTCGGATCTGGAGTTGCTGTGGCTGCGGCATATAGGCCAGTGGCTATAGCTCCTGATTCAACTCCTAACCTGGGGACCTCCATGTACTGAGGGAACGGCCCTAAAAAAACAACAACAAAAAAGTATGTTTATTGTCTATTTCCTCTAACTAGAATACGAGCTCCATAGTACTCAGACTTTGTTTTTTGTTTACTTCTCTCTTCCTCAGTGATTGGACCAGTGCCTGGCTTGTAGCAGACATTCATTAAATATTTTCTGGATGGGAGTTCCCGTCGTGGCTCAGTGGTTAACGAATCCAACTGGGAACCATGAGGTTGCAGGTTCGATTCCTGGCCTCGCTCAGTGGGTTAAGGATCTGGCTTTGCCATGAGCTGTGGTGTAGGTTGCAGACGCAGCTCGGATCCCGCGTGGCTGTGGCTGTGGCGAAGGCCGGCGACTACAGCTCCTGTTAGACCTCTACCCTGGGAACCTCCATTTGCTGCGGGTTCGGCCCTAGATAAGGCAAAAAAAAAAAAAGACCAAAAAAAAGTCAATGGTGGAAAAAAAAATTTCTGGATGACGGAAGGCGGGGACGATGGCTTCTTTGGAGCTTAAAGGTTCATCATGACACCATAAAAAGGGCTGGAGAAAAAAAGACCTCAGCATGAACTCTCTGAACATAAGTTCGTGGCATAACAACACCCCCCCCCAATAACCTGAAACCCACAACAATGTACAACAAAGGGAGCTGATGAAATGTGCCTGTGGGATGCAAATGTATACAACCATTACAAAACACCAATTATGAAGACAGTAAAATGTTAATGGTATGTTAAAGCAAAATAGACTGTGAAAAAGAACCGCTCTCCATATGTAATCACCGTGTTGCCATAATCACAGCGATGAAAAACGTGTGCACACAGGAGACGCTGATGTGCAAAGCAAAACAAATTATTCTGTTAAGCCTATTAGTGGGATGATATGGGTGGTTTTGCGATCTTTTTTTTTCTTCTTCTTCGCAATTAAAAAAGAAAAATCTCACCTGTTTTTTCCTTAAAAGGAACACGCCTTAACTCCCTGGGCACACTGGCTGAGGAAAATCCCTGCCCCGTGAGGTCAGCGCCCAAGTTCCCCCAGAAACCCCTATGCAGAGGCAAAGGGGTCCCAGGCAGGGCCTGTGTGGAGGGCCGCCCCAGAGGCTGAAACCCAGTGGTAAGTGATGCATACAGCATTTGCATGACTAACGTGGGGGAAAAACCCACCAGAGAAATATTTCTATTTAAGCGAAGAGAAATGCAGAAGTAAATCTACTTTGAACCTAATTTGGCTTTAAAACGAAACCAACTGTGACCCTGAAGGTTTTTCTTGGGGGGGGGGGCAGTGAGGGGCTTATCTAAGGAAAGAGAGTCAAGACCAGGCTCTAATGACCAAACTCTTCCACCAGGGTCTAGATCGTGGGTTTCCAGCCTCCTGTTAGTGCCAGGAGTTCTCAATCCAGAAACCCACTGAATGTTAACTTTAGACCAGCTTTTTTTTTTGTCTTTTTGCCTTATCTAGGGCCCCACCCACAGCATATGGAGGTTCCCAGGCTAGGGGTCTAACAGGAGCTGTAGCTACCAGCCTACACCACAGCCACAGCAATGCGGGATCCGAGCTGCGTCTGCAACCTACACCATAGCTCACGGCAACACCATTTCCTAAACCCACTGAGCGAGGCCAGGGATCGAACCCGCAACTTCGTGGTTCCTAGTCGGATTCGTTAACCAGTGAGCCACGACGGGAACTCCATAGACCAGCTTTTCTTAATCAAACTAAGATGCCAAACAATGGTAATCATAAAAGCTAAGGACCCTGTTACCAAAAAAAAAGGCGTATTAGCCCTCCCCCCATTGGAAACAATTTCAAGGTTTTCATGAACCCCTAAGTCGTAGAAAACCATACCTGGCCCTGAACCCCTAGATTTAAGAACCCCTGCTGGACCTGAAATAAATACAGTGCCTTACATACCAGATGGACAACGTGGGCGCTGTTTTTCATCTGCTGACAGGTTTGTGATGAATAGACACAAACTAATTTAAAAGAAATACTGAATTCAGAGACTTGTAGCTATGTATGTTCTCTAGAGGGGCTGTAAACGCCTTGCAGGTCCAGAAGTATGTGAAAAGGGGTCATCGAGCCTAGGGGGTCCCCTATCCTCGGTCCCCCAAGTGTCCTCAAGGGAGTGGGTCCTGCTGCCTATTCCCCGCCCCAGAGCCCAGGCACTGAAGGGCGCAGGGCTCCGGATCGGGAAGCCCACCCCTGCTTCTGGGGGTGGAGGGGGCATTTTTCACGGAAATGCTGCAACCGCTGGTTGGCTCACCTGTATTTAAGTTTTACTCTCCAATCATCGCCGGGTTTTCCGGACGTGGACCGTCGGCCCGTGACTAAAGGGCAATCGGGGCGGGCCTGCGTGCTCGGCGCAGCCCTCGAGGTCGCTCTGGGGTGAGCGCCCCGGGGTGGAGTCCCGAGGGAGCCGGGGCGTGGGCGGCAGTCACCTCCGCGGCAAACCGCGGAATGTCCTGCCCGCGAGCTCCCTCGCCTGGACGCACACGGAAGCCTGGCCCCGGACCCGGGAGCGCGCCGCCTTCCTGGCCGGGGCGGGGCGGAGAGTGCCCGGCGCCGCCGATCGCGGGGGCGCTGGCGGGTCCCGCTCCCGACCCGCCCGGGCTCCGGCGGGGTGGCGCCAGGCCGGAGGCTGTGGGATTCCTGGACACCCTCGCCCTCCCCGGTGGCTGGGTGGATTGAAGCCGAGCCAGTGGGAAGAGGGGCGCCCACAGCCCAGCCCATTCCCCATCCCTGACGACTCCAGGACGATCTCCTTGCTGGCTCCCGGTTGATTCCCTGGGATGCTCAAAAACCTGATTTCTACTTAGGCATCCAAACTTGGTGGGTTCTAAGGAGGCTCGGGCTGGCTCAGCCCCGGGGCTGTTGACTCACATGACAACAGTATCTGGCACACAGTAGGTATGTGTGCATCTGTTGAATAAATATTTTATTTATTTATTTATTTATTTTTGCCATTTTGTCATTTTAGGGCCGCACCCGCGGCATATGGAAGTTCCCAGGCTAGGGATCTAACAGGAGCTGTAGCCGCCGGCCTTCGCCACAGCCACAGCCACGCGGGACCCGAGCCACGTCTGCAACCTACACCACAGCTCACGGCAACGCCGGATCCTTAACCCACTGAGCGAGGCCAGGGATCGAACCCGCAACCTCGTGGTTCTTAGTCGGATTCGTTAACCACTGCGCCACGACGGGAACGCCTAAGATATTTTATTTTTCACGTTTGAACTGTGTCTGCTGCAACAACACTTTAATAGTGAGCTTGTTAGGAGTGGGTACAGTCAGTGATGTGCAGAGAAGAACGGAGGGAGGGGGAGGGACGGCCGGGGAAGTTGTTGGGGGAGGGGGTACGCGGGCCCAGCGAGCACTTCTGGGTGAGCTGAATAGTCGGCGCCCAGAAACAACCCGGGCGCGGTGCCTGAGTGCCGCCGAATTCCGCGCAGACGGCCAGAACCACGGGTCGTGGGCCGTGGGTCACGGAATTGGAAAGAAAGACGCTAAACGGAGAACCCGAAGGAGATTCACGTGACAGCTACGTCAGGCTCAGCTCTACTGGGTAGTAGAGACGTGCGATCCGGCAAGCCGGAGACTTGGATAGGAAGAAGCCGGTCAAAAGGGTCCCAAATCCTCCCGCCAAGACAGCGACAGATCCACTCCAGCTCGCTCCCTATTATCGGGCCTAGTATTGGGGAGCGAGCTACCCTCCGCCCTGCCACAGCTTTTCCTGGTCCTGTGAGACCACGGGCAGCCTGCAGGGGGCGAAATGTCTCTTTCTACTTTAGGGCTGCGGATGACACCAGAGCCAAACAATAGAAGCTGAAAGGAATGAAACTGAGTTAATACGTGGGTGCGTCTACAACCCTGATGGGCCACATAGTAAAGTAATATTCCCAAACACAGGTTTAAGGTAGAATTACTTAGTATGGAATGCTTGGATAAATGAAGGAAAATTTAGAGGGAAAAATGTAAATTCCACATTATACGTCAAAATAAACTCCATGTGGATTAAAATTCTAAGTATTTTAAAGAACGGTCATAGAAACACTATATTAATAAGCATAAGACAGATTTATGGCTAAATGTCAGCATTCTCGGAGTTCCCGTCGTGGCTCAGTAGTTAACGAATCCGACTAGGAACCATGAGGTTGTGGGTTCGATCCCTGGCCTCGCTAAGTGGGTTAAGGATCTGGCGTTGCCGTGAGCTGTGGTGTAGGTTGCAGACGTGGCTCGGATCCCGTGTTGCTGTGGCTGTGGCGAAGGCCAGCGGCTGTACCTCCTGTTAGACCCCTAGCCTGGGAACCTCCAGATGCCGCGGGTGTGGCCCTAGATATGGCAAAAAAAAGAAGACAAATAAATAGATAAATATATGTCAGCATTCTCAAAGCTTTGAAACAATAGAAGAAACTGCAGAGGAAGACTAACCTTCAAAAATATAAAAACTGGACAAGACTTTAAGAAGAAAAATGTTTGCACCAAATAACAAGCGGAAAATACTTCAAATGTATAAAAGCTGGTGTGAATACATAAAAAGCAAGCAAGAGGAGTTTCCTCGAGGCACAGTGGGTTAAGAATCCAACTGCAGTGTCTTGGGTCTCTGCAGAGGTGTGGGTTCCATCCCTGACGTGTGTGAAGTGGGTTAAGGGATCCCGCGTTGCCACAGTTGCCGGGTAAGTCACAGCTGTGGCTCAGATTCAGTCACTGGCTAGCGAATTTCCATATGTTGGGGGTGCGGCCATAAAATTTTTTAAAAATTTTCAGTTAAAACAAGTGAGATACTAACAGCTAAACAGACAAAGAAGTTAAGTATGTAATTCACAAGGAGAAAAAAAATTAGTACACAAGCACATGGGGAAATGTTCACTGTCCCTTTTAATAATGAAACTTTTTAAAACAACCTTGAAAAATTATTGAATCACTATGTTGTACACCTGAAATTAGTATACTGGTGTTAATCAAATAAACTTAATTTTTTAAAAACCTGGACATAGCACCTCATATCTAACTCAAGTTGCAAAACCATTTTAAAATTGTAACGCATGACTGGGAATGTGGGGTTAATAGATGCAAAGTATTAACAGATGCAAACTATTGCCTTTGGAATGGATAAGCCATGAGATCCTGCTGTCTAGCACTGGGAACTATATCTAGTCACTTGTGATGGAGCATGATAATGTGAGATAAAAGAATGCATACATGTATGTGGGACTGGGTCACCTTGCTATGCAGCAGAAAACTGACAGAACACTGTAAATCAGCTATAGTGGAAAAAATAAAAATCATTTTAAGAAATAAAAATTGTAATGCCTAATGTTACCAAAGCAATAATAGTCACTATCATTTCATACAACTTTCAAACAGCAATATTATAATCTTCATTTCTTCCACAAATAGCTATTGAGTTTATTGTAGTGGAGAGGAACAGATAATAAACAGATACACATGGTATAAGATGCTAAAAGGAAAAATAAATAGAGCAGCAAGTGATGGGATGTGCTATTTCAATTTGGTTAGGATCGGCCTCTCTAATAAGAAAACATCTGGGAGTTCCCATCGTGGCTCAGTGGTTAACAAATCCGACTAGGAACAATGAGGTTGCGGGTTCGATCCCTGGCCTTGCTCAGTGGGTTAAGGATCCGGCGTTGCTGTGAGCTGTGGTGTAGGTTGCAGACGTGGCTCGGATCCCGCGTTGCTGTGGCTGTGGTGTAGGCCGGCAGCTGTAGCTCCGATTAGACCCCTAGCCTGGGAACCTCCATAGGCCGCGGGTGCGGCCCTAGATAAGGCAAAAAGACAAAAAAAAAAACGATGCTTGAGATAGGTTTCTTTTAGTTGGGATGTTCTCAGGCAAGATGAGGAAACAGAAAAGTCAACACGAACAGGTTTAAATAATTTTAAAATGTCTCGGAGTTCCCGCTGTGGCCTAGCAGGTTAAGGATCTAAAGCTGTGGCATAGGTTGCAGCTGCAGTTCCAGTTTGATCCCCGGCCTTGGAACTTCCAGCAAAAAAATGGAATTCCCCTTGTGGCTCGGTGAATTAAGAACCTGACACAGTGCCTGTGAGGACGTGGGTTCAAGCCCTGGCCTCGCTCGGCGGGTTAAGTATCTGCCGTTGCTGTGGCTGTGGCGTAGGCTGGCAGCTGAGGCTCCAATTCAGCCCCTAGCCTGGGAACTTCCATATGCCGCAGGTGCAGCCATAAAAAAAGAAAAAAAATGAAAGAAAAGATGATCATAATAAAAAGTCTGTATTATCTCAGAAGCAATAAAGATCTGACCGACTATTTGATCTAGAAGCTCCCAGCAGCTTCAGGGGTTAGTTTCTCTGCACTGTCCCTCTCGGTTCTGCCCTCCTCTGGGTGTTGCTTTTGTTCTTAGGTAGTATCCCCTCGAGGGAGCAAGAACGGGTCTGGTATTTTCAGACTGTACGTCCTGTCACCACCCCTTCCTTACAGGTTCCCAGGCTTCAGGCTGTTTGGGTCAGTGTCCTTCTTGTGCCCAGAACAACTCCTGTGGCCACAGAAAAGCCAACACGCAGAGGACGGAAGAGCTGGCTTAGGCCCCTCCCTGAGCCAGTCACCGGGAAGGGTTTTTCTCTAACTGGCTGAGGACACACTGCTGGGGGCGGCACGAAGTCAACGCTATCTAAAGAGCACGGCTCCTCCATCGAGAAGAGACAGTGGCATGGATGGGGGACCGCGACAGAGGCATAGCCACTGAGGACCCCGTCGTCTGTTTCTGTCCTCATGCAGATCTCATGACCCAACCCTCCACCAGGGCCAGGTCCTGCAAAAGCTCCCGAAAACATCACCAATTTTTTTTGGAGGGGGTCATATGGAGGTTCCCAGGCTAGGGGTCCAATCGGAGCTACAGCTGCCGGCCTACACCACAGCCACAGCAACGCGGGATCCGAGCCGCGTCTGCGACCTACACCACAACTCACGGCAACGCCGGATTCTTAACCCACTGAGCGAGGCCAGGGATCGAACCCACAACCTCATGGTTCCAAGTCGGATTCGTTTGCTCTGCACCACGATGGGAACTCCAACATCACCAGTTTTTGGTTGGGAACCTGATGCAAAGCCCTAAACTGCACAAAAGGTTGTCTAGGGCCTGGGTCTGTACATCCCGGAGGCCCCTTCTTTTTTATTTTTATTTTTTTTCTTTGCTTTTTCTTTAGGGCCGCACCCATGGCATATGGAGGTTTCCAGGCTAGGGGTCTAATTGGAGTTGTAGCCACTGGCCTACACCACAGCCACAGCAACTCCAGATCCGAGCCGCGTCTGCAACCTACACCACAGCTCACGGCAACGCCGGATCCTTAACCTACTGAGCAAGAGCAGGGATCGGACCCGCAACCTCATGGTTCCTAGTCGGATTCGTTAACCACTGAGCCACGATGGGAACTCCCGGAGGGCCCTTCAATCATGGGCTCCTTTGGCCCTGGTCAATCAGTCCCACTGTGGCCCCCTCCCTCCCCTGTCATCCAGGCTAACTCCCAAAACGCAAGTCAGTTCAGTTACCCAGCCCTCCTGTGACTTGCTTGGTGCTGCCCACTGTCCTCGCGGCCACTGTTCTCAGTCTGCTGAGCCTGTATCACCTGCGACCTTTGTTCACCTAGAGAAAAGAGCTCCCTATTGGAGTTCCCGTCGTGGCGCAGTGGAAACAAATCCATCTGGGAACCGTGAGGTCGTGGGTTCGATCCCTGGCCTCGCTCAGTGGGTTAAGGATCCGGCGTTGCCGTGAGCTGTGGTGTAGGCTGCAGACGCGGCTCGGATCTCGCGCTGCTGTGGCTGTGGTGTAGGCCGGCAGCTGTAGCTCCGATTTGATCCCTAGCTTGGGAACTTCGTATGCCACCTGTGCGGCCCTAAAAAAAGGAAAAAAAATGGAAAGAAAGAAAAGAGCTCCCTCTACTTTCTGTCTCCTTAACTGCAATCTGGCTGAGGACCTGGCTTCCCTGGCTGGTCTCTGGAGAGACGTCAACTCATTCCCAGCTGTCACCCGGCTACCACGAGACAGAGAGGAGGGTGGGAAGCAGCTTTTCACCTCCCTCCCGCCTCTCGTGGACTTTTACTCTGCTTTGAGTCTCCCTTCATTGGCACTGCCCTCTTCCCACCTGCCAATATTCACCAAGGACCTGGGCCCCTTACTCACAGGCTTCCCAGGGGAGACGCTGTCATCATCCTGGAGAACTGAATGTGTCTGGGGGTAAAACACGTGCTGAATCTTAATCTTAAGGTCTCTGACTCCCTTTGTCTCCAATGACCTTTGCCCTTCTTGCCACTTGGGGCCACTGTTGCTGAGAAGTGCTACATTCTCTGACAAAGTCCCATTCTCTAAACTTAGCTGTACTCGTAGCTTCTTTCCTCACCTCGCCACCTCCTTTGTCTCCTTATCCTTTCATCTTCTTGTCCTTTTTTTTCTTTTTAGGGCCGCACCTGCGGCACATGGAGGCTCCCAGGCTAGGGGTCCTACAGGAGCTGTAGCCACCAGCCTTCACCACAGCCACAGCAACGCCAGATCCGAGCTGCATCTGCGACCTTCACCACAGCTCATGGCAACGCGGGATCCTTCACCCACTGAGCGAGGCCAGGGATCGAACCTGCATCCTTGTGGATGCTAGTCGGATTTGTTTCCACTGAGCCACGATGGGAACTCCCCATCCTTCCATCTTCTTGTCAACACTTACAGCTAAGCAGTGGCCGGTAAATTCCATTCCCCTGTGGAATGAGGCCAGGTCTCCAGCCCCAACATCTGGATTCTCTACTGCACCTCTGGAGCTGCTCTCTCCAATGTCCCCAGCAACATCTGTGTTGCTAAACCAGGGGCACACCTCAGTCCTTATTTTCTTAGTCCCATTCTCTACATTGTCTGATTCCTCATTCTTGAAATTCTCCTCTCCTGGGGCCTCCAAGACACCAGTCGCTTCTCATTTTCTTCTGTCTCCTTGGAGGCTCTTTCTCCATCTGTCTCACTGATTCCATCAACCCCAAATGGTGTTCTCTGGGTTTACTTCTCTTTTCATTCTCCAAATGCTTCTCAGATTCTCTCTCTCAGGCCTAAGGTTTCAATGACCACTCAAGCGCCAGTGATGCCCAAATCCAAAACTTGGGCATGGGAGTTCCCGTTGTGGCACAGCAGAAATAAATCCAACTAGTATCCATGAGGATGCAGGTTTGATCCCTGGCCTCATTCAGTGTGTTACGGATGCGGTGTTGCTATGAGCTGTGGTGTAGGTCAAAGAGGCAGCTTGGATCCCGTGTGGCTGTGGCTGTGGCTGTGGCCAGCAGCTGTGGCTCTGATTTGCCCCCTAGCCTGGGAACTTCCGTATGCCACGAGTGCGGCCCTAAAAAGCAAAAAGCAAAAAAAAAATAATAATAAAATTAAAATTAAAAAGAAAAAAAAAACCTTCGTCATGGATATATAGCTGATCGCTCATTGGCTATTGCTACAATGGGGACCCTCAGGGACCTTGAACTCAGAGTGTCCAAAACTAAACTTTCTGTTCTGGAACCTGAAGGCCCCTTTCTCTTCACTAAAACATTATCCTCTGAGTGAAATAGCAGAGTTTAAATTAAGACCAGCAGGAGTTCCTGTCTTGGCATAGTGGAAATGAATATGACTAGTACCCATGAGGATTCAGATTCGATCCCTGGCCTCGCTCAGTGGGTTAAGGATCTGGCATTGCCTTGAGCTGTGGTGTAGGTCACAGATGCGGCTCGGATCCCTCGTTGCTGTGGCTGTGGTGTAAGCCGGCATCTGTAGCTCAGATTCCACCCCTAGCCGGGGAAACTCCATATGCCTTGGGTTTGGCCCTAAAAAATAAATAAACAAACAAATAAATATCAGCAGATGCTGCCTCTCCCCTGGACCAGAAAAGGAAACTCGAATAGTATTCAGTTTATTGTTTTTTTTTTTTTTTTCCTATTTTAGGGCCACACCCATGACATATGGAGGTTCCCAGGCTAAGGGTCGAATTGGAGCTGTAGCCGCCGGCCTATACCACAGACACAGCAGCTCGGGATCTGAGCCACGTCTGCAACCTACACCACTGCTCACGGCAATGCCGGATCCTTAACCCACTGAGCAAGGCCAGGGATCGAACCCACATCCTCATGGATCCTAGTCGGGTTCGTTAACCACGGAGCCACAAAGGGAACTCCCAGTCTTACCAATTTAAATGCATTAAATTGTCCAAAACATTCTTTTATTCACCCCTTTGGTGAATATAAATACATTTATAATCCTGTTTTCCTCTTCGAGTCCTGAGTTGCTGAACTGTGAGTTCTTTTCCCACAGAAGATTTCAGGAGGAAACACTGGGCCTTGGCCAGCGGCTCATCTTGGATTGACAGGTGACACGAGTTACGGAGTTCACAGCAGGGCCTAGATGAGCAGGTACAATGCATTTGTCTGCAAGGCTAGAAATGAGTTCTTCTTTATTGCAGATATTCAACTTTCTACCAGAAGAGGCCGGGGCACATGGAAATTTAAAAACAGATGTCCTCTGAGAACATTCCAGAAAAGTGCCAAGTTTCTGGATCTCATATGCTTTCCTGAACTGTGGGCTCTTGGAGGCAGGTCCCAGGTCTTACATAAGGTGACTGAGAGTTTCTTAGAAAGGCGGATGCGAGCTCTGATAAGGGAGCTTTCCCAACCGGCTGAGAGCAAAACTGCCCTTACTGACACACCTCCTTTTGGGTACCACTGCAACGGAGGGATGCAGAGAAATCTGAGGTCTGAGGATGAGGAAACCTTTTTTTTTTGTCTTTTTGCCTTTTCTAGGGCCGCACCCACGGCACATGGAGGTTTCCAGGCTAGGGGTCTAACAGGAGCTGTAGCCGCCGGCCTTCACCACAGCCACGCGGGATCTGAGCCGCATCTGCGACCTACACCACAGCTCACGGCAACGCTGGATCCTTAACCCACTGAGCAAGGCCAGGGATCGAACCCGCAACCTCATGGTTCCTAGTCGGATTCGTTAACCACTGAGCCACGACTGGAACGCCAAGAAAACTTTGAATCATATTGATTTAACCTACTTAACTTGTCATATGTGTAAGCAAGACCTTTAGGTGTATAAGGCAAGAAACCGAAAACTAACCACCTGGAGTTCCCCCTGTGGCACAGCAGGTTGAGGATCTGGCATTGCTGCAGGTATGGCGTAGGTCGCAGCTGTGGCTTGGCTTCGATCCGTGGCAGGGGAACTTCTATATGCCATGGGCGAGGCCAGAAAAGGAAAAAAAAAAAACTAACCAATTACTTCGAGAAAGAAAAATGCGAGGTGATTCTTGGGAGGAAAATCAATTGTTTCAAGTAGCGACTAAACTAAAGTGATGGGAGGGAAAGCCTGAGTCAGGGCCTTGGTCAGATAAAGCTGGACCCAAGGATTCAAGGTCTGATTCTCTCTGAGTGCTGGCTTCAACTTTCCCCACTGCAGACCAAGCTCCTCTGAGTGGCTGAGTGCCAACAGCTCCCCGGCTTATTCTCTCTCTGCTCTCAAAGGGACCCTGGCCTGGCTTAGGTTGGGGACTGACCCCCCCATCCTGAAACCAGAGTGACACACAGACCCTTCTGGGTCCATGCTAATTGTCGATGGGGAGAAGAGGCTAAAGAAAGAGACTACGTCCTCCTTGGAGTTCCCTTCGTGGCTCAGTGGTTAACGAATCCGACTAGGAACCATGAGGTTGTGGGTTCGATACCTGGCCTTGCTCAGTGGGTTAAGGATCCGGCGTTGCCCTGAGCTGTGGTGTAGGTCGCAGACGCGGCTCAGATCCCGCGTGGCTGTGGCTGTGGCGAAGGCCGGCGGCTACAGCTCCTGTTAGACCCCTAGCCTGGGAACCTCCACATGCCGCGGGTGCGGTGCTAGATAAGGCAAAAAGACAAAAAAAAAAGAAAAAAGAAAGAAAGAGACTACGACCTCCTAGGGCCTCCACGTGGAACAAAAAGCAGGTCCCAGCAGTTAATGTGTAGGGAGGTCAAGAATGCAGAAGCAAAGGGCAATTGAGCAGGAGAATAGCTATAACTTAAACCATAAATCAGTTACAAGGACCCCCTGGTTCTGTTTCAAAGGTAAAGATAAGTCTTGACGCACATTCTTAAGTTGTCTGGCAGATCCTGAAACCTCCACTCCCCCCACCCCGTCACGTGGAGGAAGCTGACTGTTTGCTGACTATCAGCACGTGGCTCCCAGACCGCTTGGACTCAGAAAGTTGGTAATGTTGACTCTGTTAGCTCACCAGCAGCCAGTCAGAAGGATGCATACGAGCTGGTCACTCACCCGCCGCCCCCTCCCTCACTCTGCTTTTGAAAAAACTTCCAAAATAAAAAAAAAGGGGGGAGTTCCCTTCGTGGCTCAGTGATTAATGAACCTGACCAGGATCCGTGAGGGTGCAGCTTCAATCCCTGGCCTTGCTCAGTGGGTTAAGGATCTGGCGTTGCCATGAGCTGCGGTGTAGGTCGCAGATGGCCATTCAGATCCCTTGCTGCTGCGGCTGTGGTGTAGACCGGCAGCTGTAGCTCCGATTCGACCCCTAGCCTGGGAACTGCCATATGCTGCAGGTGCGGCCCTAAAAAGCAATTAAAAAAAAGAGAGAGAAAACAAAAACACTTCCCACAAACCATCCACGAGCCTAGGACTTTTGAGCATACACCGAGCTTTCTCCTTGCTTAGCACCTGCAAAACATGTCACAGTTGCTGTCACCAAGACTTGGTGTCAGTGGAATGACTGAGCTGCATGGAGAACAAGCAGACCTAAGTTTGCTCCGGTAACAATACCACCAATGGCTGGGCTGTGAAGAGATCTGACGGCCCTCTTGAGTCAAGGGTCTTCCGCGGGACCAGTCAGGTTTTGCCAAGGAGACAGACTTCCAAAGTACAGACCTACACACTGGGCACCCACTCCATGTCATAAGGACATTTCTGGGAGTTCCCTTCGTGACTCAGTGGTTAACGAATCCGACTAGGAACCATGAGGTTGCGGGTTCGATCCCTGGCCTCGCTCAGTGGGTTAAGGATCCGGCGTTGCCGTGAGCTGTGGTGTAGGTTGCAGACGCGGCTCGGATCCCGCGTGGCTGTGGCTGTGGCGAAGGCCGGCGGCTACAGCTCCTGTTGGACCCCTAGCCTGGGAACCTCCATATGCCGCGGGTGCGGCCCTAGATAAAGGCAAGAAGACACACACACACACACAAAAAGCTATAGTCAGAATATAGGCAGCCACCCCTAGTAAAGATTACTACTAATCATTGCCAGTTAAGTGTTTTTTTTCAATCCTTACCCCAAACGCAGTTGAATAGGCTTAACACACTGCCTGCACTCAGTTCAGGGGCTAAAGCACCTGGGAACTGGGCTGAACCTTCTCTCCTTGCTCAGTCCTCACTCTCAGGCCAGTCAGCTGCCCTCCCTCTGCTGAACTTGTAAAGCTTCAGCCCCTCTCATTTCTCCCAACTTGTTTAGTTCACAAGCTGCCCTCTCGATTTCCCGCCCGCTTACCCTCTTATCACGGAGCTGCTCTCTTTTCATTATGGCTCAAAGGGAGAGCCTTGAAGTCGCCTCCTTGAGAAGGGAAGATGCAAACGGAGGTAAATTGGATGCTGCTCCAGGTTCACAGAAGGAGCCTGGTGGTGGAGGGGCAATTTCCTTCCAATACCAAGGGCAGAAGAAAGGAAAAGGAGAAGGTGAAGAAGCATTTATACCGCAGACGGCCCCGGGTGGGTCTAAGTCTCTCCTGAGATTCTCTGGCCTCCAGATGTGTGAGCCCATGCGTGTGTGAGCTCGTGGAGCCAGTGTCACACACTGATCACACACGCTGATGACGAGTGAAGGGCAGGTGGAATTCTGCCGCTTGTTTCCCACGATCCGCGCTGGGAGCCAAGCCTTCCGCCTCTGGCTGGTGGTAGAAACTGGTTTTCTTTCTTTCTTTCTTTCTTTCTTTCTTTCTTTCTTTCTTTCTTTCTTTCTTTCTTTCTTTCTTTCTTTCTTTCTTTCTTTCCTTTCTCTTTCTTTCCTTCTTTCTTCCTCTCTTTCTCTCTTTCTTTTTTGCTTTATCTATGGCCACACCCTTGGCATATGGAGGTTCCCAGGCTAGGGGGTCTAACAGGAGCTGTAGCCGCCGGCCTTCGCCACAGCCACAGCAACATGGGATCTGAGCCGCGTCTGCAACCTACACCACAGCTCACGGCAATGTCAGATCCTTAACCCACTGAGCAAGGCCAGGGATCGAACCCACAACCTCATGGTTCCAAGTCAGATTCGTTAACCATTGCGCCACGACGGGAACTCCCGAGATAATACTTTTAAATCAAAAATAAAATGTGTTCCTGTTGTGGCTTAGAGGTAATGAATCCCACTGGTATCCATGAGGACTCGGGTTCAATCTCTGGCCTCTCTCATTGGGTTAAGGATCTGGCGTTGGTGTGAGTGGTGGTGTAGGTTGCAGATGCAGCTTGGATCTGGCATTTTTTGTTGCTGTGGCTGTGGCATAGGCTGGCAGCTCCAGCTCCAATTTGATCCCTAGCCTGGGAACTTCCATATGCCTTGGGTGTGGCCATTAAAAAGGGGGTGGAGTTCCCTTCGTGGCTCAGTGGTTAATGAATCTGACTAAGAACCATGAGGTTGCGGGTTTGATCCCTGGCCTCGCTCAGTGGGTTAAGGACCTGGCGTTGCCGTGAGCTGTGGTGTAGGTTGCAGACGCGGCTCGGATCCCGCGTTGCTGTGGCTGTGGCGAAGGCCAGCGGCTACAGCTCCTGTTAGACCCCTAGCCTGGGAACCTCCATATGCCACGAGTGCGGCCCTAGATAAGGCAAA
>PVHT021183666.1:36791441-36818764 GCA_004024745.2 Catagonus wagneri
AAAAAAAAAAAAAAAAAAAAAAAAGAAAAGAAAAGCGGTGGTGGTGGAGAAAAACAAAAGAATAGCATCTTTGACATCACAGCAACTTCACAGCGATAGTGTGTGGCAGAAGGGGAAAAAAATTGCACTTGTCCAAATCATCTGGCAGTGGAAGTGTCTTTAATAAAACTGTGTGGTGTCTAATCCTGCTCAAGATCTAGGTCTATTGGAACAATTCTTTCTGGGACCGCTGTGCATGGTGTTTCGAACAAAATAACCTCTAGAAAACTGATGCCGTAACCGCATGTAACCAGAAAAACTGGGTGGGGGAGGGGAGGCAGAAGGAGGTACCGCTGTCACACAGGAGTGTTGACACAGCAGGGGCCTCAACAAGAGGATTAGTTAGGAACCCTAGGGTCTTTGGCATACACTTCTCAGCCATACAATGCCTGGAATATTTAATTCACAGCTGTCAGTTTGGAGAAATATGTTGCCACTCAAGCTCTTTTATTTATTTATTTATTTTAATTTTTTTGTCTTTTTGCCTATATCTAAAGCCGCACCCACAGCATATGGAGGGTCCCAGGCTAGGGGTCTAACAGGAGCTGTAGCTGCCGGCCTTCGCCACAGCCACAGCCACGCGGGATCCGAGCCGCGTCTGCGATCTAGACCACAGCTCACGGCAACACCGGATCCTTAACCCACTGAGCGAGGCTGGGGATCGAACCCGCAACCTCATGGTTCTTAGTCGGATTCCTTAACCACTGAGCCACGAAGGGAACTCCCCAGTCAAGCTCTTTTAATTGTAAGCAACAGAAACTCACTTAAATACAGCTTAGGACAAGAGGAGAAATGTATATAGTAACGGAAGCAAACTAAGATTGGCTTCAAGGATGGATAGCCCCGTCAGACCATGCTCTCCTCTTTGCTCACTTCTGCTTCTGTGCTGGTTCACTCTCTCCTTCAGCAGACAGGCTTTTTCCAAGCAATGGAAAGACTGGCTTCCCCGTCTTTGCCAACAGAGCCATTAGAGCTCCTGTAGAGTTCCAGGAAAAACTCCCTTTGGCCCAGCCCAGATCACACAGACACCCCTGTATTCACGTGAGTAGTCTCACTATCAGAAATTTTGGGGCACACAGGCATGATCCCCGCAAACCAGTTAACATGTCCATTTTGTAGTGACTGTAGATGAGTTCAAATATTTGTTCCTTACTTTTTTTTTTGTTTTTGACTGCGCCTGTGTAGGAATTCCCGGGCCAGGGATCGAAACTATGCCAACAGCAGTGACAATGCTGGATCCTTAACCCCCTGAGCCACCAGGGAACTCCCAATTTCCTTTTTTTTTTTTTTTGGCTGTCCTGCATATGGAGTTCCTGGGCCAGGGATAAGATCCAAGCCACAGCTGTGAGGTAGGCATCAGATGCAGCAATGCCGGATCCTTTAACCCACCGTGCCAGGCTGGGGATTAAACCTGCACCCTGGTGCTATAGAGACCCCACCAATCCCATTGCACCATATAGGAACCCCTCAAACATTTTTTAAGTGTATTTTTTTATGATTACAAAAAAAAGACTCATTGTTTAAAATACAGAAAGTTCAGAAAGGAAAAAGGAGTGGGAAAGATCCCATAATGCCACCACTCAAATAACAGTCATCGTGGAATTCTCTTGTGGCTCGGCAGGTTAAGGATCCAGTGCTGTCACTGCAGGGGCTTGGGTAGCTGCCCTGGCGTGGGCTGGATCCCTGGCCCAGGAAAGTCCACATGCCATGGGTGCAGGCAAAAAAAAAAAGGGAAAAATTAAAAAGGGACAGTCATTGTTAACCCTCCATTCCCTGGTTTAATACTTAAAAAAATCCCTTACATACAATTTTTTTTTGTCTTTTTGCCTTATCTAGGGCCGCACCCATGGCATATGGAGATTCCCAGGCTAGGGGTCTAACAGGAGATGTAGCCGCCGGCCTTCGCCACAGCCACAGCCACGCGGGATCCGAGCCGTGTCTGCAACCTACACCACAGCTCATGGCAACACTGGATCCTTAACCCACTGAGCGAGGCCAGGGATCGAACCCACAACCTCATCGTTCTTAGTCGGATTCATTAACCACTGAGCCACAACGGGAACTCCCCTTACATACAATTTTGTTTCCTGATTTTTTTCACTATAAAGCATAACATACATTTCTCCAAGTCATAAAACTTGAAATCTTGCTTCGAATAGCTATATAGCACACGCTTTCTATTTCTCTCATTCAGAAGGAAAGAATGCAGTGGAGTGAGACAGTGTTCCTCCTCTCTGTTATAAAAGCACCTGTCCACAGGCGGTTTCAGGTCACTTGATTTGATAAGAGGCCTCAGCCTGGGGAGGGCGAATTCTCCTCCCCCACTTCCTGCATTCCCCCAAAACACTTCCAAGCTTGTCTCATCCACACTCATTCTTCCTCTGCTCCAGGCTCAAAGGACTGGCTATGAATTTGGCTAGCTGTTCAGCCAAACACTTTAGGTATTGAATGCTGAATGAAGCTTTTGTAGTCATGTCACGTGGGCTATTTCTTTTACTTCTCTAAACATCATATGTAAAACGGGGATTTTGTGTAGAGTTCTTATGAGGATTAATGACATTATGTATGTAGAATGTTTAGCGCATAAAAAGTGATCAATAAATGCTAGCACAATAAGGCCCAAAGATTCTTCTCTAGCTATAAGGCCCTCTCATCCTTTGCCCTGCTTTTTCAGCCATGTTTTTTTTTCTTTTTTTCTTTTTTTGATTTTTCAGGGCGGCATGCACCCTAAAAATGGAGGTTCCCAGGCTAGGGGTCGAATTGAAGTGGTAGCTGCCAGCCTAGACCACAGCCACAGCCACACCAGATCCAAGGCACATCTGCAATCTACACCACAGCTCATGGCAACGCCAGATTCTCAACCCACTGAGCAAGGCCAGGGATCGAACCTGCGTCCTCATGGATGCCCATCAGATTCATTTCCACTGATCCGCAATGGGAACTCCCAACCATCTTTCTTAAAAATAACTTATACTTGCTGTCTCTACTTATTCATCTCCCATTTATACCCAACTCACTGTAATCTGGCTTTTGTTCCCCCTCTGCTGACACTGCTTGCCAAAGACGTAGTGTCTTGTCTAAACGTAGACAAAGTTTAGATGCATTCATGGAGTTCTGAGTTGTTTCTGAATCTTTCCCATTGAGAGTCATGGTTAACCAATTTCCCTTCAAACTCCTCTCTTGGTGTCCATGACACCAGTCTTCTCAGTTTTTCTCATTCTCAGACTGCTCCTTCCTCCTCTCCTTTGCTGCCCCCCCCTCCCCCCGCCTGTTAATTGGTGTTGCCCTAAACATTCAGGGGTCTGGAAAGAAGCATGATTTTTTGCTGTGACATCTGAGCAGGAATTATAGCTCTTCTACTCACCAAACTGAGTTCCTAAGTTACTTAACTCACTGAGCCTTCACACTCCATATTCCATACTCTAAACTGTGGAAAGGTTGGCGTTTCCATCGTGGCTCAGCAGAAATGAATCTGAAAAGCATCCGTGAGGACTCAGGTTCGATCCCTGGCCTTGCTCAGTGGGTTAAGGATCTGGCATTGCCGTGAGCTGTGGTGTAGGTCGCTGATGTGGCTCGGAGCTGTCATTGCTGTGGCTGTGGTATAGGCTGGCAGCTACAGCTCCGATGTGACCCCCTAGCCTGGGAACCTCCATGTGCTGTGGGTGAGGCCCCCCCCCAAAAAAATTAAATAAACTGTGGAAAGGTGACTTCTCTCCTGGAATACCAGCCTAAATGGAGTCACAGTAACCTGAACTTGCTTTTCCTGCTGGGCTAATGGAGTAGTAGGCATAAACTGGAGTCCCGGGTCTGGAAACTCATGTCATACCTTTAAGAATGTCAAAATTGGAGTTCCCGATGTTGCGCAGTGGGTTAATGGCCAGGCTTGTCTCTGTGACACTGCTGCCTTGATCCCCGACCCAGTGTACTGGGTTAAAGGACTCCATGTTGCTGCAAGTGTGGCAGAGGGTCGTGGCTGTCGCTCTAATTCAGTCTCTGGCCAGAGAGTTTCCATAGGCTGTGGGTGTAGCCGAGAAAAAGAATGTTAAAACTCAAAACAAAGAACATGCTCTTCAAAAGATTTATTAACCATATAAAGCTAAACAATATGAACTATGATGTAAATGCTCCTTTGAGGCATTTTTCTTCATGGGCTGGACTGGCCGAGGTTTCTTAGACTCTTAGTTTAATGAAGTTTGGACAGAACATGCCATCTTTTCCTGGTAACTCTTCCTAGAGCATACATAGATATTTTTCCTTACTCCAGAGATCTTTCAACTGCATTGAAAATTAGGGTCATCTGCCACAAAGAAAAAGAAAGTTCAATGATGTTCAGATGAATGCCTCTCAAAGTTTTTGAAAGCTAAATGTTGGGAGAAGGACAGTTTCAATGAGATCTTACTCTTTCATATTTATGAAAATCTACTTGCTGAACTTCTGAGAAATGTCTAACAATAAATACAACCAGGTTTGCAGGAGAATTTTTTTTTTTTTGCCTTATCTAGGGCCGTACCCGTGGCATATGGAGATTCCCAGGCTAGGGGTCCAATCGGAGCTGTAGCCACCGGCCTATACCAGAACCGCAGCAACGCAGGATTCAAGGCGCATCTGCGATCTACATCACAGTTCACGGCAACGCCGGATCCTTAACCCCACTGAGCGAGGCCAGGGATCGAACCCACAACCTCGTGGTTCCTAGTCGGATTCGTTAACCACTGAGCCACGACGGGAACTGCTGCAGGAGAAATTTCTAAATCCACTTACTCTGCAATGCCCATCAGTTTCACTGATGCTTTTTACAGTTATAGAAATGCCTTCAAAATACTGAGGCAGTTTCCTCCAAATTCCTAGTTCTAGGCTTCACTTACAATTCTCACAATATCCAAAACACTTCCAAAATTCTTTTTTAATCCATCCTCTTTGTTGATTGCTTTAATTGGCCTTTAAAAATTTCACAAATAGGGAATTCCTGTTGTGGTTCAGCGGAAACGAATCCGACTAAGAACCATGAGGTTGCGTGTTCGATCCTTGGCCTTGCTCAGTGGGTTAACGATCCGGCGTTGCCGTGAGCTGTGGTGTAGGTTGCAGACGCGGCTCAGATCCCGCGTTGCTGTGGCGAAGGCCGGCGGCTACAGCTCCTGTTGGACCCCTAGTCTGGGAACTTCCACATGCTGCGGGTGCAGCCCTAAAACAACAAAAGGAAAAAAAAATTCACAAATAGAAACACCTTAAGGATGCAACCACTTATGTGAAACTCATGTCAGGATACTGCTGCTTAAGAATTTGGAGACATCCTAAAGCATAATACAAATCCAGCTGTTATCAAGTTTCTAAAGTAGTATTTCCTGCCCTGGAATAAGTAGAATGAAAATCAAAGAACTGTCTCTTCATAAAACATCAGTTCATTAATTAAAGGGGAATGCCTTGGATTCTTGGCAAGATTCAGTTAAATAGTAAACAATTTTACTTTGCAACTGCATGATCGTGATTCCTCTTACCAACTGCAGTATTTTAAAATTTTCTTCCTTGCTAAAGTTGCAAAAAAGTAGTTTGTTTTATCAGTGTTAAATATCTGTCCCAAACAATAATAGGTCTTTGCATTTTAATAAATTTTTCTGGGAAATTCTTCAATGCTTCCCTTTTAGCACTTGCGGCTTTTCCCAAAACTGATGTTAAGCTAATAAATTCTCATTTTGTTATGAAAAGACAAAAACTGTTCAACATGCAGTGTTCCCATCTAATGAAACCCTGTTCTCTTTCTTCCATCCAAGTTTGGGCCCTCCATACTTTTAACCTTGATCTAGTACTGCAATGGCTTTGAAACCGATCTATACATAATTCCCAGGATCCTTCTCTAACCTGCCACCAGTATCTTCCCAAAGTATGTGATTGTTCTTTGAGCCATCCCTCCAACACAACACTTGTATTTTATTGTCATTTTATGTTTATGTGAGTCTCCTTTACGTTACCCCAAGACTATTTGTGACAGTAAAGACTGTTTCTTTGGTCTATCAGCACATAAAAGGCACTTAACCTAAGTATTCTATGTTGAATATGAGCCCAACTCGCATATCAGCTTTCAGATAGCTTAAGAAAAATCAGATTTTTTTTTCTACTCAATTTACTGTTCTTAAACAATATGTGAAGCATTTACTGCAAACTTCATGAAAAACAACACCTGATTTTTTTTCTTTGAAGCTAGTGCACTAGAAAAATGTACCTTAATGACTTGGTGAGTGATGCTAATAAATAGCAATTAGTACTTTTTTTAAGAGCATTGTCCTTAGCAGCTGAAATAGATTATCTGCTCCAGCCTATGCCACTTGTTTGGGTTTGCTGTCTCAGCTATAACAGCTTTTGCTATATCAGCTTTTACATCTAATATATCTGTTTGCATCAATTCCTTTTGCACCTCTAAATTATGCTTTTTAACACGCCATGGGCTTAAAAGCTAAAATAATCAAGCTTGTTAGAAATGTTAATAGCAGAAAGAAATAGGCCCTAATCAAGAGAAATGATGTCCCCACGATCAAAAAAGCACAAGAATCTTGCATCATCCATTTTTACTTGCTAAAAGGCCTTCAGTGCTTAGTTTCTGGTTTTAATATACATCAGAAAAAGATGTCACATAGACTTAGCACTGTTGATCACTTAAAATTTGCACTCAATTCTAAAATCCAGCCCAGTTTAGTGAGTTAAAACCCTCCCTACTTCAAAGCTTTCTTCTGTGACTCGGTTCAAATGAGAAAGTTAGGAGTCACAGCCATTACATTAACTTAATAATCTAAAGTTATTTTAAACTGCATCTTACATTTCTGCAGATCAAGTGAATAAAATGCAATGTAGGAGTTCCTGCTGTGGCGCAACAGGGTTGGTGGTTTCTCTGCAGTGCCAGGACGCAGGTTTGGTTCCCAGTCGGGCAGAATAAAGTAAAGGATCAAGTGATGCTGCAGCTGCGGCATAGGTCACAACTGTGGCTCAGATCTAATTCCTGGCCTGAGAACTCCATATGCTGTGGGGCTGTCAAAAAAGAAAAGAAAAATAAAAGGCAATGTGATACAAAAATATTACTTGTAATGACAAAATACCTTCAAGGTTGATAGGTAAATTTTTCTTAAATCTCAAAATGTAACTAATGTGGACTAAATCATTATTCCAGGAGTTCCCTTGTGGTACAGTGGGTTAAGGACCCAGCAGGTTGTATCTCTGGCCCAGGAACTTCTACATGCCATGGGTGCAACCAAACAAACAAACAAAATCAATGTTTCATATTCTATCAAAAATGTGCCCTCTTCGTTTAGTACTTTATATATATACATTATACTCTATATTTTTAGTTTTGGCTGCTCCTGCCAACGTGTGGAAGTTCCGAGGCTAAGGATTGAAGTTATGCCACAGCAGCGACCCAAGCTGCTGCAGTGACAATACCAGATCCTTAACCCACTGAGCCACAAGAAAACTCTTATTTTTACATTTTAAAATGTAGAGGTAATGGAGATAAAATAGTAGAAACGGGCACCACAAAAATTTAGACAATTAAGGTAAGCTCAGAGTGACTTTTAATATGCCAATCAATGTTAATAAAACACAAGTCAAACAGACAAGTGCAAACGTCTTAAACCAAAATTAATAGGGAAACAAACAACAAATTTTTTTTTGCAACATCTGTTAGCCAGTATTATTAGTCAAATGGCTAATCACAGATAAAGTATATTTTGTGAAAAGCTTGGAATAGTCAGAAGTCATTCTGGCATTTCAAACAGCTATGTACAGTATCACCAAGATTAGTTTATATACACAAATATTGAAGAGAAACCAGGCAAAACATTTAAAAACAGACTAACAATACAATCAAGTACAAAACTTGGGTGGAGGGAAAAAACATTTTTTTTAAAGAGTCAGGGGAGGGCATTATCAGGAAAAATTACAAAACCAGGAATAATTATACTACATTAATACAGCATTCGGGGGGTGGGGAGGTGCATTTCTCCAATGCACTAGCTTCAAAGTTCAAAGAAAAAAAAAGGCAAATAGCTGCTTTTCATCAAGAGCAGCTATACATTTCACATAATTGTTTTAAAAAGAGAGCCTATTAACAACAATGATTGTTTAATGCTACAATTTTACAGCAAAGACAAAACTAAAATAGCAGCAAATTCACAAGGCAATACTTCCACAGAATTCTCATTCCGTGGTTCAGGAAATGCCTACAAAGTGCTCCCAGTTGGATATACAAGTATAATTCACAATTAAAAAAAAAAAAAGGAAATATAGGATTGACACACAGGTACACGGTAGGCTGAGCAGTACTGAGTCTCTTACACTTCCCTTTTCAGAGGGAAAATATGTTTGTAATAAAGCCCTTGCATCCTTTTTACAGGTCACAAGAGGGACAGACACCTTTTACTACAATGCAATAGCCAACTATAAGCAGCACACCACCACAGTGGTTAACCCTGGAAAGGCTGGTGTAACATCCGACAGTGACTGACATCCTACAGAAGGCAGACTGGCAAGACTAGATGAAAGCCTGCTATAGCACTGGTCACAATACAGTTTTCAACTGTAACTCACAAGTGCAAGTCCTAAAAGGTTTCTCAGTAAAACTACTGACACCGATTGAGAAAGTAACTGCAAACTGGATTTTAACAGTGATTTCAACCTAGCTTCCTCTTGTCACAGTTTCTGGGGGAGAGGTGGGAAACGAGTAGTTCAGTATATGGTAAGGCTGACAGAGCGGTTCATTTTCTTTCCAATAAGTCGAGATGTTCTATTACTCTGGGTGGTGGACCTGGTGGCCATCCGGTCAGTGAAGAGTGCTCTTTCCTCAGCTGCAGCTTTTGCCATCTGGGCTTTCTTGAGTTCTCTGAGAACATAAGAATAGAAAACAAGACTTTTTTACCTACTGTATTAATCCTGAGAAGAGATCCTAAGAGGACAAATATAAAGTACATTATCAAAAAAAAGAAAGAAAAAAACTGTATTATCAGTTGAGAGATCTTTGCATTCTATCATTACTCTAAGATGTAACTGAGGAAAGAAAAAATACAGTATGAAACTTTAGCTTCTGCTCAAACTCTTAAATTTATGAAATTATTTTATTTTGTGCTTTCAGAATTAAAATACCATAAACACTTGAACATAAGTAATAAAGATGCTAGTAATGACTGAATCTTAATAAAAGTGATTTCAAATAGAACTCTAACTCTTATCCTGAAAATATCTTTATATAATAGAGACAAGGGAGTTCCCTGGTGGCCTAGCAGGTTAAGAATCCAGGATTGTTACTGCTGTGGTGTGGGTTTGGAGCTTCTGTATGCCGTGGGCATGGCCACCAAAAAAAAAAAAAAAAAAAAAAACTGTGATAGCTATCAATCAAACTAAAGGCAAACAAATCTTTAAATATTTCAAGTCAGTTTTTTTTTATTTTTTTGCCTTTTGTCATTTTATGGCTGCACCCGCGGCATGTGGAGGTTCCCAGGCTAGGGGTCTAATCGGAGCTGTGGCCACCGGCCTGCGCCGCAGCCACAGCAACGCAGGATCCGAGCCGCGTATGCAACCAACACCACAGCTCACGGCAACGCCGGATCGTTAACCCACTGAGCAAGGGCAGGGATCAAACCCGCAACCTCATGGTTCCTAGTCGGATTCGTTAACCACTGCGCCACGACGGGAACTCCTCAAGTCAGTTTTATTAGGTTAGAATCAAAATGATAGCAAAAAAGCAAATGAGGAGTTCCCTTCGTGGCGCAGTGGTTAACGAATCCGACTAAGAACCATGAGGTTGCGGGTTCGATCCCTGGCCTTGCTCAGTGGGTTAAGGATCCGGCGTTGCCGTGAGCTGTGGCGTAGGTTGCAGACGCGGCTCGGATCCCACTTTGCTGTGGCTGTGGCTGTGGCGAAGGCCGGCGGCTACAGCTCCTGTTAGACCCCTAGCCTGGGAACCTCCACATGCCGCGGATGTGGCTCCACATAAAGGCAAAAAGGACCAAAAAAAAAAAAAAAGCAAATGAATTAGAATTATCATTGCAATCAATTTTTTAAAATATCAGAGGTCATTCAGATCAAATGTGAGCATCATGTACTAACCTAATCAATATTATTAAAAATCATAAAAATAAGTAGAATAGGATGTTCCCAGGCAAATGTTAATTTACAATGAGAGTTTGGAGGGAAAAAACTAATACCTGCTCATTTTGCCTTGTGCAGCAATATGAGGCTTTGTGATTATCATCACTTATGCTAATCTTAAAATTTTTGAAGTCCGTAATTTCAAGGTTTAGATAGAAGCAATGTAAATTTATAGGTCAAATACTAGTATAAGGCAGAAGTCCCTGAACTTTAACTATATCACATGCCAAGCCACTATATACCTCACTAACGGAAAACAGAAATCATTTCTCATTAAAACTGGAGAATAAAAACAAAAAAGTAAAACCAAAACAAACAAAACCCCTCACTTACTTCTGCAAAAGTGAGTTTTTGAACTTTTCAGCATTCAATTCTATTCGTAATTGTTCTGCACTCTTCCTAGAAGCAGATAGCAGTACTGAATGCTTTACCAGTGCCATCGCTGAAGGTCTTCTCTCCGGATCTGGATGAATCATAACCTTAAAAACAGAAGTCAAATTAAGGTAAAGATATGCAATCTAGTAACATATTGAATTGTGTCAATAAAGTTCATCATATGTAAAATGCTCACTTTCAACAAGTCTGTAAATTCCTGGGAAAGCACTTGTGGAATCCGAGGTAATCTACCCTGCCTGATTTCATGCCATTGGTCTCCATTTCTGGGGAGAGGCTCAGCACCAGCAGCACATACCACTGTGAGGGCAAGGGCAAAAATATCCGCTTTCGGAAGATGAGTATAGCTCTGTAAAATTTAAAAAAATGTTTAAGGAAATACAAAAGTGGCCAAAATAAAGTAAGACTACTCCTTAGTGATGATTTAGGTGAGAAGACTAAACTGAAATGTCCAATGCCACATTCAAGTTTAGGACCTATTCAGAGAACAAGCTAAATTTGAACAGATGATTATTTTTTTAAATTACGTGGGATGGTAATGGCAAATACATTTCTAAAAGTACTTAGGATTTCTAAAAGGCTTCCTCTTTATTACTAGCCCAATTTGACTCTCAGAAGAAACTCCTATCCTTCTAGGGGCATTCACACGAAAATACAGAACACACATACATCAGTCAGAAATATGCATAAACATGTAAGACACAAATCTACATATCAAAAGAACAATGGATCACAAAATTCATTTATTCTACTTGTCCTATTTTCATTCAAAACTCTTACCAAGAAATATTTTGTTAACACTTTTTATTTGTATATGAGTATTTCCATAGGAGAGACTCCTAGAAATGGAAATTCTGGGTAAAAGGGTACATGATTTTAAAATGTTGGTGGACACCAACACTCTGATCTCCAAAAAGGCAATGCCGTTTTATTTAATTTTATTTTTTGTCTTTTTAGGGTCTCACCTGAAGCATATGGAAGTTCCCAGGCTAGGGGGTCAAATCAGAGTTGCAGCTGCCAGTCTACACTACAGCCACAGCCACGCCAAATCTGAGTCTCGTTTGTAATCTTCATAATGGCTCACAGCAGCTCATAGCAACGCCAGATCCTTAACCCACTGGGGGAGGCTAGGGATCGAATCTGCATCCTCATGGATACTCGTCAGGGTGTGTTAACCACTGAGCCGCAATGGGAATTCCCGGCAATGCCACTGCAAAGTTCCACAAGTAGTGGTGGGAAACTTCTTGTTTACCACAACTCCACCACTATTGAATATTAAAAATCTGTGCCTTTACTGACTTTTGCTAGATTAAATAGCCCCACAGCTAACAGTTTAGACTTTGTATTTTGTATTACTTTTCTATTAGTTATTAGCTTAAAATTTCAGTATATCTGCATTTATAGTCTTCTATAAACTGATTAAGTGCTACAAAGCAAATGGCTTAAAGAACAAAAATTACCTCCTGCAAAACTTCATTTGCAAGAAAACGGCTATCACCCTCTTCAACTTGTGGACTAGAGATCCTTGTTACATGCCCAAGGTCACCTAGAAGTATTTAAAAAAAAAAAAACAAACATCAAGAGTTAAAACAGCCTCTCCTTCTTTATTTTAAAAAAATAACCTGGTTACCTTTCTTTCTTACCTATTTTAAACATAACTTTGTTGGATGCCCAGTCATCTTCATCTCCTTCTTCAGAGGCAGCATTTGGGATTGAAGTTCGAGATATGAAAATATTACCTGTCAAGGAGTTATTTAGTTAAGCCACAGTAACAATGGTAGAACCAAAGTTCGTAAACAAAGACATACAACAGAATCATCCAGAAAGGTTTTTAAGAAGTTCCCCTGTGGCGCAGCTGGTTAAGGATCCAGTGCTGTCACTGCAGTGGCTTGGGCCAGTGCTATGGCATGGGTTTCATTCCTAACATGGGAACTTTTGTATATCTTGGCTGAGGCACAAAAACCAACAAAAAAACACCAAAAAAACCACTACATAAAACTTAAATACATAGATGTTCATGTGCTCTGTACTAAACCCAGTGAGAAAGAGAATCTCAGGGGATGAGAACTGAGGCTATATTTTCTGAGAATATATTTTTTGGCCTAGCACTGGTCCTTGAAGACTTAGAAACCACTGCATTAGAACCTTGTCACCTACACATTGATCTTCAGCAGTTTTAATTACTTAGAAATAATACAAAAGGCAATTTACATACTAATTTGTGTTGCTGTCAAAGCACAAATTTTTTTTTTTTGTCTTTTTGCCTTTATGTAGAGCCACGCACGTGGCATATGGAGGTTCCCAGGCTAGGGGTCTAACAGGAGCTGTAGCTGCCGGCCTTCGCCACAGCCACAGCCACGCGGGATCCAAGCAGCGTCTGCGACCTACCCCACAGCTCACAGCAACGCCGGATCCTTAACCCACTGAGCGAGGCCAGGGATCGAACCTGCAACCTCATGGTTCTTAGTCGGATTCGTTAACCACTGAGCCACGAAGGGAACTCCCCAAAAGCACGAATTTTAATCTAATGCTACAAGGCTCATGCAAAAAGAACAAGTCACAGTGCTAATTAGTTTGCAACCCTTTTAATACATTTCTAATCATAATACATGTGTCATTTTGCCTCTTTTCTGGGTCATATAGTAACAATTTTATTATTTAGTTACATAAATAAATGGCTTATTTTTACAGCCACACTTGTGGCATATGGAAGTTCCCAGCCAAGGGTCAAATCTGAGGTGCAGCTGATGCCCACACCACAACCACGGCCAACACTGGATCCGAGCTGCATCTGCAACCTATGCTGCGGCTTGCTGCATCACTTTATCCTTAACCTACTGAACGAGACCAGGGAACGAATCCTCATCTCCCAGAGACCCCACACTGGGTCCTTAACCTGCTGTGCCGCAATGGAAACTCCCCATACAGTAACGATTTTATTGTTCCTTTTACAGACTAGAAACACCGCCAGGTTTGTATAGTACCAAAGTTTTCAAAACATTTTAACATTTCTCATTTTATTCTAATAACCCTGTTTGCAGGACCAGCATTAGTTTGTAATCATGGATCCACAGCCCAGTATAAGAGGGTTGCTTTAAACATAGGTTCTTAGTCTTCCCATCAGAGTCCTACTCCAAGGCTATGTGGTTCCCATAAAACACAGAAAATTTTTTCCAGTTTTTAATAAAAATGAGTACTATTCAAATCTTTTGGGGTAACAAGGGAAGAGATGATGGGAAATAAAACAATACTAACAAACAGATCAAAAAGTCTTAAAACTAACAATGAAAAAACAGAGTAAGATGTGTATGTTTTCATATTGTTTTAACAATATGAAAAGCCATTTTTCCCTATAACCCTAGATAACACAGGTCAAATAATCTATAATACTTACTAGGCTTTATATCCATGTGAACCAAAGACATTGAATGAATATACCTCAAGCCCCGGGCAACTTGCAACAGGAGATCCTTCAACTCGGCTTCTGTAAAGTAACTCATCCTTCTATAGTTTTCACTTATGGCATCAGCTAAACTTCCACCTAACAAACACGAGAACGATTAGTATTTTCTTCTTCCTGAAACACTTTTCTTCCTTCCACCTTTACTGTATGACCACATGCAACCAATAGGACCTATTCCCTTTAACCTGCTTGTGAAATCAAATATTTATTCTTTCAATAGGTAATACACCCACGTGGGTTCAAAATGTAAAGTCTCTGTCTTTGGTATATACCCCAGCAACACACCTGGTTCTCTTTCTCAGAGTAAATCAATGTCATCAGTTTCTTATGTATTCTTTCCAACTTTTTTTTTACACAAACAATAACATATTCTCATTATCTTGAAGACTGTTCTTTACCAATATACAAAGCCTCCCCCTTTCTTGTGTCTATAGAATTCCACTGTACAATTGAATGGAAGTGACCCTAATGTCCCCTAATTGATGGATGTTTTAAAATAATATCTAGGCCTTCAGGAGTTCCCATCACGGCGCAGAGGTTAACAAATCTGACTAGGAACCATGAGGTTGAGGGTTCGATCCCTGGCCTTGCTCAGTGAGTTAAGGATCCGGCGTTGCCATGAGCTGTGGTGTAGGTCGCAGATGCGGCTCGGATACTGCGTTGCTGTGGCTGTGGTGTAGGCCAGCACCTACAGCTCTGATTAGACCCCTAGCCTGGGAACCTCCACATGCCGCGGGTGCGGCTCTAAAAAAATGACAAAAAGGAGAAAGAAAAAAAAAATTTCTAGGCCTTTAATACTATATACTGTGGTCTCAGGAATAACTCTGTACATTGGTCATTTTACACATACTTAGCATATCTTCCAGAAACAAATTCCTGGGCCAAAGCCCATGTACAATGTAATATACACATGTATATTTTGTGTGAGGTACTATTTTATTACATATAGAATAAATTTTTGCAGCTGAGAGGACCATTTCTGTTTAACCTTCTGCAAGAGAGCTTAGGGTTGGTATTCACACCATCAGTGCCAAGACTTGATTGCCTCTGAAAATGCCAATAAAATAACAGTACACTCAGTTTCTGATTTCAAAATAGCTAATACTTAAACTCTGCTAGCATATACGTATGTAAATCTGGGCATCTGGGCAGTTACACTCACACACACAGAATTCCCCTTAGAGAAAGGCTGTATCAATTCATACTCTCATTACTGTATGAGAATACCTGTTTTCCCAATCCCTGACAACAGTCTACAAATTTTATAAGAAAAACCAGCATCTTAGTAATTTTAATTTATACTACTCTTACCATAAGAACATAAATTGCTTTTATAGAATCAGTGAAACCAATCAGCTAATTTGTTTATCCTCTAAAAAACCAAGTTTATAAGTTTTATTAAAAACTTCTAACCCTTTTTTTTTTTGGCCACGCCTGTGGAAGTTCCTGGGCCAGGGACTGAGCCAACACCACAGCAGTGACCTGAACCACTGCAGTGACAGCACTGGATCCCTAATCTGATGGGCTCATAACTCCTAAAAACTTTACTTTTATACTGTGTCTCAGAGGAAATGAGTCATGTTTAAAATTAATAAATAAATGAAACCACTTCTGCTTAAAGCTCAGAAATAATAAAATCAAAGTCAAAGTAATAAAATCAAGGTCAATGATATACTCGTCAGAAAAGGAGGTCCTACAATTTGAACAAGACTAACAAAATGTCAAATGTGTTTGCCTTTTTTTTTTTTTAGGGCCACATGCGTCATATGGAGGTTCCCGGGCTAGGGGTCGAATAGGCGCTACAGCTGTCAGGCTACACCGTAGCTCACAGCAACGCCAGATCCTTAATCCACTAAGCAAGGCCAAGTGATCGAACCCGCAACCTAGTCGGATTCGTTTCCGCTGTGCCACGATGGGAACTCCTCAAATGTGTTTTAAAAGTAAAAATAACTCACACACCTGGATATCTCAGGCTTAAGCGTGTTTTCCGTATTTGTATAAATACTGAACTGCAGGAAGAAGAGGGCTCTAGATGGGAGCAGGTCAATAAGCCTGTCAGAGAGGTGAGCTTGAAATTCTAGATCAAGTTTACCAAGAAATAATAGGACTGTTTTCTAGTGGTTCTAGCAACGCCAGCCGAGCCAGGTCCTTCTATCTCGCTGAAAGGGCAGGACAGGTGAGAAGAGCAGACCACTCATCTGATTATCTCAGGTTCTCCTCCCCTATTCATCAACATTTTTCTACACTCTGTTTATCTAGAGTAGAAATTCAGTCTATCACCAAACCAAGAAAAAAAGGCTCAAAATGCAAACTGTTTGAGATAAGGAAAATCGGTTAAGATAACACTACAAATGAATGATAACCCTTTGCTGTGAAACTCTAGAAAAGGATCTAAAGATCAGGCCTATTAGGACATTTAAGGGTTTATGTGGAGAGAATGATGGAAAAGGGAAACAAAAGAAGAGCTTCAAAATAAACAAACATATAAAGAGGCAGCCCTGTCCTACACAGGTCTATTTTTTTAAGACCTATATTACTTTAGAATTTTACACTGCTCCAAAATAATAACTATTACAAAGGGTTATTTTTTAATCTAACTTTATAGAACAAGATCTTTGTAATCTGAGAGGCTAAAACGGCTTATTCTCCCTCTCCCCACCCGCCCACTCATAGGCCTGACAGAGTTTTCTCAAAATCATCTGAATGACACAACCATGAATTTGGTTGGTTGTTACAAATTTGTGATCCCTGAACTATGGCTGAAACACTTGTTAAGAGTCAGCCACATCAATAAGGTGAGAGGGAGGGAGTTCACATGACTGGGAAACTGTATTGCTGTGGTTGTGGCTGTGGCATAGGCGGGCAGCTGCAGCTCCGATTTGACCGCTAGCCTGGAAACTTCCATATGCTCGGGGTGCAGCAAGAAAGAAAAGAAAAGAGAAGAGAGGAGAGGGGAGGAGGAGGTGGAGAGGAGAGGAAAGGAAAGGAAAAAAAAGAAGACAAAAAGAAAAAAAGGTGAAAGGGAAAAAGAAACTAAAAGGAGATGGCATCCAGTAAATATGGAGGGGATAAGGTATTATGGTCAAGCTGTACTGTATTAAATGCAATAACGAAAGAAAAATAGAGGTTAAGAAATAGTTGGAAAATTGATAACTGTAAACCAGCTATAATGGAAAAAAGTTGGAAAACTGATAGAAAACCATAAACCAGCTATAACGGGGGGAAAAAAAAGAACTAGAATAGTCAACAAGGCCATGGGTGATAGTCACATAAATATTTTAATGGTATGAATAGAAACATTTCAAGAGATGTGTGAAACAAACTAGCAGCAATGCTGTATTCTGAGCACTTCTTCCAAGTGTAGAGAATAAAATGACAACTCAATGAGAAGTATAAGAAATGGATCCTTTACTTTTGTTTTGATTACTGCTTTCAAATACAGATAACCTTAATCTACTACCCACACCACTTACCTATTCACAAGCTATGAAATAGCTGGTCTCGTTTAAGAAAAAAGTGAGAATCAACAAAAACAATCTTTGCTCCTCAAGTGTTCATTAAATCTAAATTCTCTAATATTCACCAAAGATATACAGAAACAGAAATCCAGCATACATAAATATTTGGGTATATAATAACAGATGTCTGTAAGAATCAGAATTGAGACTAGGACTTTGGTAAAGGTTTACTGAAAAAGGTAAAGGTTTACCCATAAGGACTTGCTAAGCTTCAAAGTTATACAAAGATCCAAAGTTAGACCTCTATAGACGCAGGTTTTCAGGGGGAAGCGGGGACGTGGGGGAGAAGGTATAGCTAGGGAACTAAAACAGCATAACTCTCACTTTATAGAAACATCTCTGTGGATTCTAGTGGATCGGAGTGAGAGCAAGACTGAAAAAATGGCTGAATTTCGATCAAGGAGATTCCGTGTCATTTTATGAGTAACCAATACCAGTTTTAGAAGCACAGAAAATGAAATGGAAAGGGAAGGCTAGATGCAGGGAGTCTGGGTTATTAACCATCCTATCTCACACACACTATGCAAAGTGCTAGGAATACCAAAATATATACAAGTTTGCTGTCCCCTCAAGAAGATCAGTTTAAATTTGAGTCACAGGCACATAAGTGATATGAACAGTTCTACTCTCCAGACAGAAGGAACAAGGTTTTCAATCTTAACTTCCAGGTAAGGATTACTTGCACTTGAAATGTATGTGAGGTTTCTGATCTTTGAATTTACAGGACATAAAAGACATAGAGAATTCGAGCGAAACTTTAGGTAAAAAAAAAAATCTCTCCTTGGTGTTCATTTTCTCGAGCTTACAAGTGCACAGGGGAACCGTCACATTACTCACCATTACAATATTCATTCTGTATAAGCATATGGTCATCTTCTGCCCAGGCAGAGAAATACCGAACTACATGAGAATGTTGTCCAAGCACTGCATGAGCATATACTTCTCTCAAAGCGTTCTGCCTAGGGGAAATTTGAGATTAATAGAATGGTAACTCATTTTTATTCAAGACTAAACGGATTTAATTTAACTGAAAATTCAGAAAAGAATCCTTTTTTTTTTTTTTTGCATTTTCTGGGGCCGCGCTCGCGGCATATGGAGGTTCCCAGGCTAGGGGTCTAACAGGAGCTGTAGCTGCCGGCCTTCGCCACAGCCACAGCAACATGGGATCCGAGCCTACACCACAGCTCACAGCAACGTCTGATCCTTAACCCACTGAGCGAGGCCAGGCATCGAACCCGCAACCTCATGGTTCCTAGGCGGATTCGTTAACCACCGAGCCATAAGGGAAACTCTGAAAATCTTGACTTCAGTATCTATCATTATGCCAAAGGGCAACCTGCGTAAGAGAGAGGTTAAGACTCTCTACCAGATTTTTTTCAAAGACGTCCATTAAGAAGAATGTTAGAAAGAAGGAAACCTGCTGAACCTAGGATTCATGAAAGTTGAAAACGCCCAATTTACTGAGAATTCATGGATGATACAAGAAATAATAAATTTAAGTTTGGCTCCAAAATCAGACTCCTAACTACCAAGTCTAGTAGGAACTAATGGCACAAAATGAAATGGATCTGATTAAAATCATAATTAACTTCTTAAATGTTAGAGAATAAGTTAAATTCAGTGTTTGACCACCTAAAACTTTTGTAACACCATACTGAACAAAACAGCAAAGACAAAAATCTGTAACACATACTCATCAACAGAGCCAGCCAATGGCTTTTTTGATCGCTTAATGGCATAAATGCATCCATCCAGCCTCTTCACACATTTAAACACAGAACCAAATTCTCCAGAGCCAATCTTCTCTAGCTCATGAAATTCTGTTGTATACCGTGACTTCATATTGCTTTCAGTAATTGTAATTCTCTGTAATAAAAAATATATCCATGTGCACAAAAGCATGAAAATGATTTTTTCACTGCATGAAATTTAAAAATCATTGTATCTTATACTTTAATGCTTAATATATATATATGGTAGCTTGTTAAGAAGTAGAAAGTCAAGTTTCAAAAACAATAAAAAGAAAAAACCTATTTACTTTGGCAGGTCTTGTTTCATCTTCAAACTCATAATCACTGGCTTCCATGTCTTCACCACAGGAACTGAAAAATATTATTTTTTCCATCAACATATCTGACGAATACATCAACTAGAGGCCCAAAACTTTATCTAATAGATATAGGGAAATTAAGTTTTAATAAATGGAAACGAAAGCATTTAATTCTGTAATCACAAGAAACAGCTCAGCTGATGAAAACATTGTTTCTGCATGTTTTCATCAAGATACACCAAGACCCCTACACATGTCAAAATTAAAGCCTTTCGAGGTCAACTCTTTCTGCCTGCCTCACTTTACACCAGGAAATTTCCTAGACTCTACTTAGGCTTTTCAATCCTTCCTTTTCCTCACCATTCCTTTTCCACAACTGATGACTTCCCACCATTCTCTCTTGAGAATCGTTGGTAGTGGAGAAGATTTTCAGTGCATAAACTTCCAAGTCATTCAGTTGAAATTACATTTTGATAAGTATACCAAACCAATCTTGGGTGGCTGAGGAGCCAAACAAATAATGAATAACTTACTCATTCCAGTATGTTCTCTTTCTTCTACGACACTGTCCTGAGGAATGAAGCAACACAGAATCTGGAGTAAAAGGATTAATATTCACTTGGGGAGTCTGTCGCACGTCAAATTCCCTTTTTCCTGATTTTTCTGTATCCATGAATAGAGAACCACCACGGAGTTTAACAGAGCTGGAATCAATTCCTCGAGCTTTAGAGAGCAAACTCTAGGAGAGGAAAAAAAAGAAAAAAAGTGTTTAGGTCCCAAGTGCTACAGAGGCCTTCTCAGCCTAACTTTCAAAACGCCTTTCACACTTTCACGTGGCCGAATGTGCAGGTCAAAGCAACACATAACCCTTTGCTATCTTTCAAGCAAAATAAACAGTGGTTAACTTGGGAGTTTGAAGCTGGATACTAACCACCTTTTCTGAAAAGGCCAAGTAAAACAGGTCTCTAACCCTAAAAAGAACAGGAATGCAGACTAAAATTAAGTTCATTCTAGAGGCTAAAAGTTAGCAAATCCTTTCAATCCATCTAAAAATGGAAAGCAGTCACGGAGCCCCATAAGAGCTCCCCTCCCCCATCCAAGTAAGGCTTTGAAAGTCACCTCCTCCGTAGGGCTCCTCCCCTCACTTCCAGAGGGACTTGCCTTGGGCAAGTCGGCTAATAAACAGTAAGGCGCAAAAGCACACAGCTTCCAGAGGTTTATGACTAACGGTACTGCCGCTGACTCACTTAGGTTCTTTTTCCACATCAATCTTATAAATGCGATACTAGTCTTAACTTCGGGAAGCGTCCGTTTTAAAACCTGCTGTTACTTCTACAGTTCTCACTTGTCACTCGACAAACAGGTAGTGAATACCTACTTTTTTAAGATACCTTATCGACCACAGGAAAGCCTGAGGGTCCAGGCAACAATACCAAGGCTGGTTTTTAACAGTTGGATGTTCCTAATCAGGACACTCAGGCCGACCAAACTTGGGCACTCCAAACTCGAGAGTGTAAATAAACGCTTACCCAATAAATATTCTGTCCAGAAAGTGGCTTAAAGGCTACCTTGAGTTATTTACGAGTCTTTTAAGTCTGTAAACGCTTGAAGGCTAGCCTTTTCTCCCAAGTCGAAACGCAGTCTCCCTCCGTATCTCAAACTTGCCCCCATAAGGCCACCTGACATGAAACGATAAGGGCACGAATTTTTTTTTTAACCGAACTCCTGCGTGCGCCGCCCAAATTACAGGACCGATCGCTGCGTTTTAAAAGGCACCAGATGGCTGCGGCGCTCGGGAGTGTCAGGTGGCCGGGCCAGCACCACTCGAGCATCCTTCCAAACCACGTTATCGGTGCCACACTCCCGGCTGCCATGCCCGGGGCGGCCCCGACTCCGAGGGCGTTAAATCGTCAGCCACCTGGACGGCGCCGATCAGCCCTTTGAAAGATGAAGAAGTTCCAGACGAGGGCCATTGTTCAGTTACATAATCTTTAACGGACAACTGCTGGGCAGCGCCCCACAGAGGGGCTGCCAACTTTTTTTGTTGCGGCGCAGGAGAGCAAGCGGGGGTGCGGCCGGGCGGTTATGTAACCGAACCCGGGCAGCGCCGCGCTCGGCTCCCGGCGCCGCGGCCTTTTTAAAAGGCTGGGCCGGCGCGGGCTCGGGCCGCTCCGGGCCGCCGCGTCCTCTCACCTTGGGGGTGTGCGGCGTGTCGAACAGCCGCAGCTTGCGGAAGGTCTTGTGGGGCGGGGTGCCCGGGTGGTCGGGCAGCGGCGAGCAGGGCCCCTCGCCCGCCCTGCGCGCCCCGCAGCCCCGCGGGGACGCATCGCCCGGGCCGCCGCAGCGCACCGGCGAGAACGAGGTGCCCAGAAAGTAGGCGGCCGCCGGGGACTTGACCGGCGACGAAGAGCCGAAGCCCTCCTCCTCCCACGAGTCGCCCTCGGCCCCGCCGCCCGCCGCGTCGGCGCCGGGGCAGGCGCCCCGCAGCAGCAGGTCCTCCTCCAGCTCCCCGGGGCTGCCGGGGGCCGGGCCGGGCGAGCGGCGGCGCTCGGGCCCGGCCTCTGTGGGGCTCCGCGCAGGCGGCAGCGGCGAGTCGGGCTCCTGAAAGGCCGAGTCCTCCCCGGTGCTGTGGCCGCTGCCTTCTTCCTCCTCTTCTTCCTCCTCCTCTTCACAGTCGCTGCAGGGCGAGAAGATCAGTTTCTGCCGCAAGGTGCAGGAGGCCCCAGAGCGGCGGGGCGGCGGCGGCTGCTGCCGGCTCAGGAAGCTCATCGCGCCCCTAGGGCCCGGGCGGAGGACCGGAGAATCTGAGCCCGCTGAGTCCAGGGCACGGCCGGCCCAGGGGGCGGGTCCGCCACGTGCGACTGGGCGCGTCTAGTGGCCCCGGTGGCGGGCCTGCGCGGCGGCGGCGGCGGCGGCGGGCCTGCGGCTCCGGGACGCTCGGGACAGCGGACGGTGGGGGCGGCGGCGTAGCGGACGGTCCGGCACAGGAGGGGCGGCCCGGGCGCCGAGGCTGGGGTCTCCGTAGGTCCAGCCGCAGGTTCGGGCTCCGCGGCTTCCCGCGACCGTTAACCACGTGAGTGCCCAGCCCACCAATCCCCGCCCAGCTCAGGGTTTGAAAAAAATGGAGGGCGCGACGTGCCCCGCGGGGGAGGGATCTGCTACGCGATTTTGGCGCGAACTCGCTGGCTCCTCCCACCCCGTTCGGCGCCCAGCCAGGCCTGGGCGGGCGTGGCGCAGCAGGCCTATGAGCGAGCGGGATCGCTGGAGCCGCGGGTCCCGCACAGCCCGAACCGGGCCCGGCTGGAGCCGAGGCCGCCCTCTGGGAGGGACCAAGACTGATGGCTTGGCTAGGCCGGGCCCCGAGCTGGCCTGGACGCGTTCGCCGCCCGCCGGGCTTCCTGGAGTCTGGAGCCGGACGGGCGACGAGAGAGCGCCTCTGGGTCCCGGCAGGTCAGGGCGAGCGGGGGATTGCAGTGGCCCTCGGGCGCTGATCCTGGACACCAGCCTCCTGCACCCGCGTCCCTTGGGTGCCGGCCCCTGAGGCGCTGTGGGCGTGGCTGTGGGAAGTCACGTTCCCGGGTCGAGGTCTCTCCGGACCCTTCTGAACTGTAAACAGATTGGTTAGGGCGACACCAAAGTCCGCAAGAGGGACACTCGCGTTCTCCAGGCGAGATCACCAGCTGCGGGGTGGCCTCTGAGCCTCAGTTTCCACCTCAGAGCCCTAGAGTGGCTGTTAGGATCCAGTGTGCCCACAGCGAGTTGAGCGCCCCTAGGCCGTGGTCCCCTCCGATGTTTCGGCTCCCGCAAATTGTCTCCAGCAAATAAAGCGGCCCCACCTTCGGCCCTAAGCACAAAACCGAGTGCCCACCACGAGGCCACGCTGGCCACGCTGGCCACGCTGTTTATATTTGTTTGCCAGCACGTGGGCAAGTGTTGGCAAAACAGACTGGCTCACCTCGCTGCAAACGTCAAAGGAACTTAAGAAAATTCTCTAGCACCTTGTTAAATTGTGATTGAATCCACCCCTTACTGTCAACACACAGAAGATTCCAACAGTCTTTTAGTTGCCAATAACCCCGTAAAGAATATTCCTCCTTCTCGTGTTTTTTTTTCCCCCTGTGTTTTGTTTTGCCTTTTTTATTTTTTAGGATACATTCAAAGAAGTGCGAATTTCTGGGCCAAAGATATAAACTGCCAAACTGCTCTTTAGATAGAAAAAAATTATGTTCTCACTAGTATTGGCTTAGAGTACACCCTTCGTGAATTCTGGACATCAGAATCAACGTTCGTTGATGCTGTGTTTTTTTTTTTTTTTCCCCCAGTGGGCACCACACCCACGGCATGTGGAAGTTCCCGCATCAGGCACTGAATCCCAGCCACAGCCAAGACAGTTGTGGCAAAGCTGATCCTTTAACCCACTGTGCCTGGTGGGGAATGGAACCTGCACCTCCTTAGCGACCAGAGCTGCTCAAGTCAGATTCTTCAGCCACTGCAGGACCTAATGTTTGCTAATGCAGTTTTGTTGTGTTGACTCTTAATCACTGGACAGTTTTCATGGGCTTAAGAGCTGTTTACATTCATTCCTATGGTCTTTTTATTTTGGCACTTTTTGAATATTAACACGTGGATGTATATGTTATTCTAATACATTTCAAAGGTTAAACTCAAGCTAGATTTGTAATAAGGGAAACACATTTTTTTTTTCCATTTTTGGCCACACCCTCAGCATTCTGGGCCAGGGATCAAACCTGGGCCATAGCAGCAACCCAAGCTGCTGCGGTGACAGGAGAGATCCTTAACCCGCTGTGCCACAAGAGAACTCTGGAAACTCATTTTAGCACTTATCACATTGGGAATTCCCTGAGATTATATAACTGAAGATGCAATGAGGGGTAAACAGCTGTCTCTCCAGTTAACTGATGTATAAATGTGTCTTTTTGTGTATTAATCCAAACTTAATTTTAAGCTCTTGAAAGACAGGAACGCTTTTGTATGTTTCAAGAAGAGGCATTCTCTGATCCATGGTGACCAAAGCCAAGGAGTGGGGTTTTCTTTTGCTTTTTAGGGCCATACCTGCGTCATATGGAAGTTCCCAGGCTAGGGGCTGAATTGGAGCTGTAGCCGCTGGCCTACACCACAGCCACAAAAATGCCATATCTGAGCCTCATCTGTGACCTACAACACAGTTCACGGCAACGCCAGATCCTTAACCCACTGGGCGAGACCAGAGATTGAACCCGCAACCTTATGGTTCCTAGTCGGATTTGTTTCCGCTGTGCCATGACGTGAACTCCCAAGGAGTGGGTTTTTAGTACCTTCCCTCCAACATCTCTTCTCTCCTAATGAGAAATATAAATTCTTTGATATGAGTAGTGGACTTTTTCTCAATTTCATGTGAAGTGTAAATAAAAATAACTTCAGAAAACTTCTACTCTTTGTTTGATCTGTTAGCATGAGTTGTATCTAAAAATGGTGCGCTGGGAGTTCCCACTGTGGTGGAGTGGAAACAAATCCCACTAGTATCCGTGAGGATGTGGGTTCCATCCCTGGCCTCCCTCTGTGGGTAGGGGATCTGGTGTTGCCCTGAGCTGTGGTGTAGGTTGCAGACGTGGCTCAGGTTCCGAGTTGCTGGCAGTTGTAGCTCCTATTCCACCCCTAGTCTAGGAACTTCCATATGCCCTAGATGCGGCCCTTAAAAAAAAAAGGGCAAAAAAAATAAAAATAGCGTGCTTCCCAGGTAAATGGGAACTTTAAAGCTGAGTAAACACTTTTCCCCAACTAGATTTTTTGCTCCTAAGCCCCTCCTATGTAGGAATTCCACACCCTCTGTTGCCATCTATGCAAGCTCCCTAGGATGCTCCCCACCCCCCCTCACTCTATTGCAACAGCCTGCATTATTTCCTTAACAGGCTTATATCTACTTCAAAGCGTGTTCATTGTCTTCCTGCTATTCCCATCTAGAAAATGAGGTTCTTGAATATAGGGACCTTTTCCATTTGTTTATTGCAGTATTCTGATGTGGCTTTAGGGGAACAGTATCTTCTGAACAATAATAGAGCCCCAACTTGAATATCTGTTGACTGGGTTATTTTTTCTCTCAGTATTATTAATTTAAATGGGAGAGAAGTCTGCCACTTACTCTTGCGACCTCCAGCCCAAGTCCCCTTCCTGTAGGTAAAGATTCTTCTAACATTTTTGTTTGTTTGTTGTCTTCACCCCCGCTTGTCTGCTTCTCTAAACTGGAAGGTCCTTGGCTGAGGCAAAAGGGCTTGGGTTCTGGATGGCAAGGGAAGCGTGGTTCACTCAGGTCATCACACAGAATGAGACAGGTAAATTTCCAGCAAGTATGTAGAATGACTAGGGGAAAGAAGGAATTTTTTCAACGTAGTGTGGAAAGCAATACAAAGTGCAAGAACCATTTGGCTTTCTCCACTTCCATGTAAAACAGAAATTCCATGCTCCGGGTTTTCCATCGCACTGGCCCGCCTCTGACTCTGTAACACTCTTTGTTTACTTGTCTGGCTTCTCTCCCAACCAGGGCTGAGATCAAGTTTTATTTGTCTTTAGAGCTCCAGCAACCAGCAATCTGCCTTAGCCGCGGAGAAGGTGCTTTATCAATGTTTCTGGAATAATTAAATAAAAAGGTAGTGTTCTCTGAAACAAAAGTGTCGTGCCTCCTCCAGCTGAGAACATGGCACAGTGTTATGGTTTAACTGCAGCAATGTCCTGACTGAATTCTAAATGACTGTTCCGATTTTTAAAATTTCATGCTCTTCTCAAAGTACAGCACTCACTGTACTAAGAGACGGGTTACGCCCACCTGCCCCAGGGCATATCTAATTCAGACTTCCTGTTCTTTCCCTACTCTGTGCTGTTTCTAACTGGGATGTTGCTAGGCAACTTTTGCAGAATCCACAGGCTTGTGGTAATGTTGCAATAACTGAGTAAAAATCTTGCCTCTAGGCATTGGGTGAACAAACCTGTTTATCCCCTTTAGACTGATGATTTAGCAAGTGAAAGTTTTTAATGCCTCTGTTGTCCGCCCGTTCACATTCCTTAGCAGCAAAATAAGCAAGGTTCCTGCTCCGAAGATTTATAATTGAGCTTCCTAAATCAACCTCACAAACACTATTAATATATACAGCACGTAAATACACATGCATATTCTCATTATCATAAGCCTTGGACTTTTTTTTGTTTTTGGCTGTGCCCACGCATGTGGAAGATCCGGAGCTGGGGTTTGAACCCTCGCCATATCAGTGACGATGCCAGATCCTTAACCCTATGGAGCCACCAAGGAAATTGATTTTTGCTCCTAAGCCCCTCCTATATGGGAATTCTGTGTCCCCTACTGCTATCGGTGTAAGTCCCGCTGCCCACCCCCCACTCTCTTGAATGAATGAAGCCCTGCGCTTTTGAATGAAAGGTCCTTCAGAACTAGGAACTGATTTTTCACAGTGATGTACCCTAGGAATGATTCTTAAGACTAGCCAAATTTGGAGTTCCCTTCGTGGCTCAGTGGTTAACGAATCCGACTAAGAACCATGAGGTTGCAGGTTCGATCCCTGGCCTTGCTCAGTGGGTTAAGGATCCGGCGTTGCCGTGAGTTGCAGTGTAGGCTGCAGATGCGGCTCGGATCCCGCGTGGCTGTGGCTGTGGCGAAGGCCGGCGGCTACAGCTCCTGTTAGACCCCTAGCCTGGGTACCTCCATATGCCACGGGTGTGGCTCTAG
>PVHT021183666.1:36827432-36856771 GCA_004024745.2 Catagonus wagneri
TTTTTTTTTTTTGTCTTTTTGCCTTATGTAGAGCTGCACCTGCGGCATGTGGAGGTTCCCAGGCTAAGGGTCTAACAGGAGCTGTAGCTGCCGGCCTTCGCCACAGCCACAGCCACGCGGGATCCGAGCCGCGTCTGCAACCTTCACCACAGCTCACGGCAACGCCGGATCCTTAACCCACTGAGCAAGGCCAGGGATCGAACCCACAACCTCACGGTTCTTAGATTCGTTAACCACTGAGCCACGAAGGGAACTCCGTGCATCCATCTTCTTTTGTTCAGCGTTATTTTGATGAGGATCATTCATACTCTTACATGTCATCAAAGATTATACATTCTCATTGCTCCATGGTTAAACCTAGTCTGTAATTCAGTTTTGGTTTGTCACTGATTGAAGAGCTGTTGAGGAAAATTTGAAAAATATCCCTCGGGGTTAGTGCTTTGGGCTGACTCAGTCCTAAGTTCGTAGTTTCGGAGGTGGAGCTAGAAACAGGCTCTCCTGCCTCTGAACGAGCAAGTCTGTAGTCACAGCGCATACGGTGTGAGTGAGAAATGGTGAGCTTTGGGATAAAATGCTCCTCCCCATCTTCTTCTGATACCCAGTGAGGCAGAAAGAAGAAGAAAGCTAGCCAAAGAGGGTGGCGAAAGGCAACAGTTTTTTTCTAAATTTCTCCAGAATAGTAGCACATGATGATTATAGAAAAAGGGGTTGAAGTTGTCTCGTTAGCCTGTGGGTTCCCCAAGGAAGATGGAAGGAAATGAGGTCAGGCATCTGAACAAGGGGCAAGGTCTCTTCCCCATGCACATCCGTCACCTCAGGCTGTCCCCAAAGTGATCCGTGAGTGAACCCCTCTAATGATGGGGACAGCTGGGGCAGTCGTACATGGAGAATGGCTGGATATTCAGGGATACGTAGCCCAGATAAGTAGTCCACAAGTCCTTGGGGAATGAATCTATTGCTAAAAGTCAGTTATACTCTTACATTTCACACCTGATGTTGAAGCCTAATGTCAGGCTATTATAATCAACTTGCATCAGCCAGCTTTCTGTTTAAGGCCTACAGCTTTTTTTTTTTTGTCTTTTTGCCTTATCTAGGGCCGCACCCGCGGCATATGGAGGTTCCCAGGCTAGGGGTCTAACAGGAGCTGTAGCCGCCGGCCTTCGCCACAGCCACAGCAACACGGGATCCAAGCCGCGCCTGCAACCTACACCGCAGCTCACGGCAACGCCGGATCCTTAACCCATTGAGCGAGGCCAGGGATCGAACCAGTAACCTTATGGTTCCTAGTCAGATTTGTTAACCACTGAGCCACGATGGGAACTCCTTAAGGTCTACAGCTTAAATTTGATGACCAAAAATAGAAAATCTTTTAACAAAGTACTATTTGCTTGAGGTAGAGGACCTGTCATTGAGATTCTCTCTTGCAAACAGATAATTTATTTAAACTAGATAGTAAAAAGCTTACAATACCAAACTCCAAGGCAAAAACAAAAAAAAAGGAGTTCTGGTTGTGGCTCAGGGGGTTACAAGCCAGTGAGTTGCCGTGAGCTGTGGTGTAGGTGGCAGATGCGGCTCAGATCTGGTGTTGCTGAGGCTGTGAAGTAGCCTGTCAGCTGCAGCTCCGATTCCACCCCTAGCCTGGGAACTTCCATTTGCCACCAGTGCGGTCCTAAAAAGCAAAAAAAAAAAAAAAAAAAAAAAAAAAGAGAGAGAGAGAGAGAGAGAGAAAGAATAGTAGTTAAGTTAGAGAAGATGAGCAGGCATCTGTTCTCTCCCTCCAGGAGACAACTGTCCTAATAAACTGTAGCTATGACGTCCCTGATATAAGTGCCAGGCTGAAGGCAGGTGACCACGCCCACGTTTCCTAACACACCATATGGAACAAGCCCTTACTATTCGTCTGGCTGATGGTCACCAGGGCTGATCTGAGAGTGTGTCTTGTTTTCCCTGTAGCCCACAGCAAGCGTTTATACCTGCATGGAATAGATGGCGGCAGAAGGACACAGGCTGGAGAGAACAGATGGTGGCAGCGCCATCATACGGTCCAGGATGTGAAGATGCTATCGGATGGTCCATTGCTGTGGGTCTGTATTTCTTTGCACCTTCCCTCAAGATAGAGACCTAGGTGGAATTCTCTCGTGGCGCAGTGGGTTAAGGATCCAGCATTGTCACTGCAGCAGCCTGGGTGGCTGCTGTGATGCGGCTTTGGATCCCTGGCCTGGGAACTTCCACCTGCCCAAGGTGCAGCCAAAAAAAGGAAAGAAAATAGAGCCCTAGGGGAGGAGGGAGGAAGAGCTTTTGTGCCTTCCCCACCGTGCTGGCTGTTGGCAGGGTATCAGCACTTCCACACTGTCAAGGGGGAAGGTGCATCTGCAGAAGGAATCTGGCATTGGCACTGTTGTGGCCTGGCTTGCTGCCATGGTGCCGGTTTGATCCTTGGCCCTGGAACTTCCACCACGGGCATGGCCAAAAAAAAAAAAAAAAAAAAAAAAATGAAGAAGAAGAAGAAGAAGAAATTTGTTCTATTATACTTCTGGAGGTCAGAAGTCAGAAATTAGTTTTACTGGGTTATAGTCAAGGTGTTAACAGGGCTGGTTCCTTCTGGAAGCTCTGAGGGGAAAATCTGTTTTCCTTGCCTTTTTCAGCCTTGAGGGGCCACCTGTATTCCTTGGCTTGTGGCCCCTTCCTTCACTTTGAGGCATGTCACTCCAATCTCTGCTTCTGTCACACAGAATCTTCTCTGACTGTTTCTTCCTGGATTCCTCTCACAAGGACCACACTGGGTCCACCCAGATAATCCAGGATAATCTCTTCATCTCAAGATCCTTCATATTCACACCTGCAAAGTCCCTTTAACCTTAAGAAATAGCATTCCTAGGAATCCCTGTTGTGGTTTAGTGGGGTAAGGACTGACATTATCTCTGTGAGGATGTGGGTGCAATCCCTGGCCTTGCTCAGTGGGTTAAGGATCCAGCATTTCTGCAAGCTGCAGTGTAGTTCGAAGATACGGCTTGGATCCGGTGTTGCCATGGTTGTGGCACAGGCCAGTTGCGGCTCTGAGTCAATCCCTAGCCTGGGAACTTCCATATGCTGTTGGTGTGGCTGTTTTTTAAAAAAAAAAAAAAAAAAAGAGGTTCACAGATTCTGGGGATTAGGACATGGCCATATTCAGCCTAGACTATCGTATGATCAGTCCATCCCAGGACTCCCCAGAGCAGCCCACAAGAACCCTCCCACACATTTGTGGAGGCTGAGAGGAGCCTGAGGCAGTAGAACTGTCCCATAGTTTATCTAAGTAGGCTGTTTTCAGACTTTTGCTATTATGAGCAATGCTGCAATGAGTATTCTTGCCCCCGCCCCAAACAATAGAGCTTTTACTGTACCTTTAAATGTCGTAAGTGAATCTGACATCTTTCTGTTTCTCTAGCCGGACAATTTAGATCTTACTCGTCAGACTGCTTAACTCTTCCTTTTTTTTTTTGTCTTTTTGCCTTATCTAGGGCCGCAGCCGCGGCACATGGAGGTTCCCAGGCTAAGGGTCTAACAGGAGCTGTAGCCACCGGCCTACACCACAGCCACAGCAACGCGGGATCTGAGCCGCGTCTGCAACCTACACCACAGCTCATGGCAATGTCGGATCCTTAACCCACTGAGCAAGGCCAGGGATCGAACCCGCATCCTCATGGTTCTTAGTTGGATTCGTTAACCACTGAGCCACGATGGGAACTCCAAGTCTTCCTTTTTCAGAAACACAGATACCATCCAAAATTTTTGTGATCTCTTTAACTGTTGTGACTTGCTGAATCAAAGCAGCTGAATTCAAATTCAATGTCATTTCCTTCAGGAATTAACTTATTTTTCTGGGTTTGAGATAACCCAACCAGCAACACCTGGCCTTAGCTTGTCGACTGCTCCTGGAACCTAAGTAGCACCTCCTGCTGGTGGCTGGCCCCAAAGCTCACCAGAGTGCCTTTCATTCCTTAACTGAATTCTTTTTGACTTTGATGTACTCACAAGGTTTCACCAGCTTCAGAGTAGTGAAAATCACTTTTGGAGAAAAAAAAAATGATGCGATTTTCTGTTATTATGATTTTTCTGTTTAAAAGAACAGTAAGGGAGTTCCCATCGTGGCGCAGCGGAAACAAATCTGACTAGGAACCATGAGGTTGGTTGCAGGTTCAATCCCTGGCCTTGCTTAGTGGGTTAAGGATCTGGCATTGCTGTGAGCTGTGGTGTAGGTCGCAGACGCGGCTCGGATCCCGTGTTGCTGTGGCTGTGTGTAGGCTGGCAGCTACAGCTCCGATTAGACCCCTAGCCTGGGAACATCCATATGCCGTAGGTGTGGCCCTAAAAAGACAAAAGCAAAAAATAAATAAATACATACATAAATAAATAGAAGAACTGTAAGTAACTTCAGGATGTTAGAAAAGCTCAAAGAGGAATTCCCATTGTGGCTTGATGGAAATGAATCCAACTAGTATGTATCCATGAGGATACAGGTTCGATCCCTGGCCTCACTCAGCGGGTTAAGGATCAGGTGTTGCCATGAGCTGTGGTGTAGGTCGCAGACGTGACTCAGATCCCAGGTTGCTGTGGCTGTGGCCACAGCAGGTTGGTGGCTACAGCTCCGATTCAACCCCTAGGCAGGAAACCTCCATTTGCTTCGGGTGGGGCCCTAAAAAAGACAAAAAACAAAAAAAGAAAAACCTCAAAGACAGTGGGGAAACTGCTTGGCTGTTCAGTTTTCTCTGGTTAAAAGTTCTGATGAGTGTCTCCCAGATGGGCTCATTAGCTCTCCGAGGGTGCTCTTTGGCACAAAAGTTCTGTCCTAGGCTATACAGAAAGCAGAGTTGAACTTGTTAGTTCTTTAGGTAAGTGGCAAACTTCTATGGCTAGAGCTAAGCACCTTTAGGCAGCGCGTTCTTTTTTATTTTTTTTCGGTCTTTTCGGGACTGCAGCATATGGAGATTCCCAGGCTAGGGGTCTCACTGAAACTACAGCTGCTGGCCTACACCACAGCCGCAGCAACGCAGGATCCAAGCCGCGTCTGCGACCTACAGCACAGCTCATGGCAACACCGGATCCTTAACCCACTGAGCGAGGCCAGGGACCGAACCAGCAACCTCACGGTTCCTAGTCGGGACTCCTTTGCGCTGCTCCACGATGGGAACTCCTAGGCAGTGTGTTCTTGAGTGAGGGAAATAGCATTTTGAATAAGAAAACCTGGAGTTTGTTGTTTAAGTCATGTCAGAGTTCTCAAAACAGAGGAACGGCCCACCCTGCTTAGATCTGCATTTCCACTTTGAATAAGAGGTGGTGGTCTTGCTCCCAGAGAATTCTTCTGGAAGGAGCTTCCTACCCAAGGGCTCACAAGAGCAGGTTTTCTCTCTCAGGTTTTAATTCCTAGTTGCAGGTTTAATTCTTGCTGTTTGATCTCCTCAGTATGAATAACTGGATATTATTGAATGCTACGGACTTTTTCACCCTTACACAATGTACTCATTACCAGAGAAACCAGAAACCGTTTCTGGTCTGTTCCTAAATCGGTTTATCCAGCAGTGTTCTTCTAGGAAGGGAAGTGCTATACCTGGTCTGTGTTGTCTGGAGGGATAGGTAAAATGTGGCAGGCCCGCTCGCTTTTATTTTTTATTTTATTTTTTCTCTTTTTGCCTTTTTATCTAGAGCTGCACCCTCGGCGTATGGGGGTTCCCAGACTAGGGGGTCTAACAGGAGCTGTAGTTGCCGGCCTACGCCACAGCCACAGCCACGCAGGATCTGAGCCACGTCTGCAAACTACACCACAGCTCACGGCAATGCCGGATCCTTAACCCACTGAGCGAGGCCAGGGATCGAACCCACAACCTCATGGTTCCTAGTCGGATTCTTTAACCACTGAGCCACGACGGGAACTCCAAGCCCGCTTGCTTTTATACATGGCATGTGATATGTAGCTGTGAGCAATACGTGATATCGAGTGCTCGGCGTCCAAAAGGTTTGCTTTACAGAGAGCATAATCGAACTTGCTAGTACTTTTAGGTACCTGGCAAACATTTTCAGTGAGAGCAATCCACCCTTATGGCCTGTGTTTTTCCAGTGAGTGAAACAGAGATTTGAACAAGAAAGGCTAAAGTTTGTTGTTTAAGTCAAGTCGCATACTGAAAGCAGATGTAATGGCCTCGCCTGCTCAAGCTCTGTGCTTCCACTGTGAATAACAGAGGGCAATCTTGTCCCCAGAGAGTACTTCTTCTGGAGAGAGCTTCCCACCCCAGGCTCAAGAGGGCAGGATTTCTAGCTCAGGTTTTACTTCCTAGTGCAGGCATATTCTTGCTGTCTGCTGTCCTCAATACCAATGCCTAAACATTGTTAAGAGCTATGAACTTTTTCACCCTTATACAACAAATACCAAGAGAATCTGATAGTCCCATTAATTCTCAAATGAGTTTCTCTAAGGGTGTTCTTCTAAGAAGGAAAGTGCTGTACCTGGTGAGTGTGGTGTGAGTGACTGGTAAAATCCGGAGGCGGTTCTCATATGAGTTTCTCTAAGAGTGTGCTTCTATGAATCTAAGTAGTATACCTGGCATGTCAGGTCTGGAGTGTGGGTAAAATCCGACAGGCCTGGAGTTCCCGTCGTGGCTCAGTGGTTAACGAATCCAACTAGGAACTATGAGGTTGTGGGTTCGATCTCTGGCTTCGCTCAGTGGGTTAAGGATCTGGCGTTGCCGTGAGCTGGGGTGTAGGTTGCAGACATAGCTCGGATCCCACATTGCTATGGCTGTGGTGTAGGCCGGTGGCTACAGCTCCTGTTAGACCCCTAGCCTGGGAACCTCCACATGCCACGGGTGCGGCCCTAGATAAAGCAAAGGGACAAAAAAAAAAAAAAAATCCGACAGGCCTGCTCACCTTTGGACTTGGCTTGTGACATGGAGCTACACTCAGAGTGTTCGGCATTTGAAAATTCACTTTACAGGAAGCATAATCAATTGTGTTACTTCTCTAGGTAAGTGGCAAACCTTTATAGCTATACCCAAGCACCCTTAGGCGGTGGGTCCTACGGTGAGTAAAATAGTGTTTTGAAGAAGCAGGCCTGAAGTAAGTTCATTGTTTAAGTCATGTCACAGTCCTCAAAGCAGGAGTTCCCTTCATGGCTCAGTGTTTAACGAATCCCACTAGGAACCATGAGGTTGCGGGTTCAATCCCTGGCCTTGCTCAGCGGGTTAAGGATCTGGCGTTGCCGTGAGCTGTGGTGTAGGTCGCAGATGTGGCTCGGATCCCAAGTGGCTGTAGCTGTGGCGAAGGTCGGCAGCTATAGCTCCTGTTAGACCCCTAGCCTGGGAACCTCCATATGCCGTGTGTGCAGCCCCAGATAAGGGAAAAAAAAAAAAAAAAAAAAAGAAAGACACAGTCCTCAAAGGAGATGAACGGCCTAGCCTGCAGAAGATCTGTGTTTCTACTTTGAATACGAGATGGCAATCTTGCTCCCAGGGAGTATTTTTTTTCTAAAAGGAGCCTCCTATCCAAGGCTCAAGCGGACTGGATTTCTTTCTCAGGTTTTACTTTCTTGTGCAGGCATACTCTTGCTGTTTGCTCTCAATACCAATACCTAAATAATATTAAAAGCTGTGAGCTTTTTCACTTTTGTACGATGTATACATTCCAGAAGAAACCAGAAACCATTTCCAATCTGTTCCTATATCATTTTATCCAACAGTGCTCCTCTATGAAGGGGAGTACTATACCTGGTCTGAGACATCTGGAGTGATCGGTAAAACCTGGCAGGACTGCTCTCTTTTGCACACAGTATGTTATATGGAATGATATTCAGAGTACTTGTCATCCAGAAGATTCACTTTACTGAAGGCATAATCAAACTTGAGAGCTCTTTTAGGCACGAAGAAGACCTGTTCAGATCAATCCACCCTTAGGCCACGTGTTCTTTCAATGAGTGAAACAGAGGCTTGAACAAGGAAGCATGGATTTTGTCGCTTAAGACATCACAATACCAAAAGCAGATGAATGGCTTAGCCTTCTTAGGATCTGTGTTTCCTCTGTGAATAAGACAGGGCAATATTTCACCCAGAGTATGCTTCTGGAAAGAGCTTGCTACCCAAGGTTCAAATGGGCAGGATTACTGTCTCAGGTTTTAATTCCACATGCAGGCATATTCTTGCTGGCCGCCGTCCTTAATACCAATACCTAAATATTAATAACTCTGAAGTTTTTCCGCCTTATGCAACAAATACTTAGCAAGAGAATCCAACACTGTGTTGAGTTAGTTCTCAGAGGTGTTGCTCTAACATTGTGTGCTTCTCTGAGGCAAAGTGGAGTAAGTGATTGGTAATATTTGACGGGCCTGCTTGCTTTTGGATATGGCTCGTGATATAGAGCTAAATTCAGAGAGCTCATCATTTGAACAGTTCTCTTTAAAAAAGTATAATTAAACCTGTTATGTCTTTAGATAAGTGGCACAGCTTTATACGTACAGCAAATCACACTTAGGTAGAGTATTCTTTTTTTTTTGTCTTTTTGCCTTATCTAGGGCCGCACCCGCGGCATATGGAGGTTCCCAGGCTAGTGGTCTAATAGGAGCTGTAGCCGCCGGCCTTTGCCACAGCCACAGCAACACGGGATCCGAGCTGCGTCTGCAACCTACACCACAGCTCATGGCAACGCTGGATCCTTAACCCGCTGAGCACAGCCAGGGATTGAACCCGCAACCTCATGGTTCCTAGTCGGATTCGTTAACCACTGAGCCATGATGGGAACTTCAGGTAGAGTATTCATGAGTGAGTAAAATAGTGTTTTGAATAGGAAAGCCAGAAGTTTGTTGTTGAAGACATGTCATGGTCCGCAAAACAGATGAATGGCCTAGCCAGCTTAGGATCAGTGTTCCACTTTGCATGTCAGGCAAAAATCTGGCTCCCAGAGAATACTTCTTCTGGAAGGAACTTCCTACCCAAGGCTCAAGTGGGCAGGATTTCTTTCTCAGGTTTTACTTCCTAGTTCAGGCCTATTCTTGCTCTTTGCTCTCCTCAATACCAATAACTTAATAACATTAAAAGCTGTGAACTTGTTTCTTATATACAATGTATACATTCCAGGAGAAACTAGAAGCCATTTCCAGTCTGTTCCAAAATCAGTTTATCCAACAGTTTTCTTCTATTAAGGGACATGCCATACCTGGTCTGTGATGTCTCTAGTGATTGGTAAAATCTGGCAGGCCTGTTCACTTTTGGACGTGGCTTGTGACATGGAGCCAAACTCAGTGCACTCGGCATTTGAAAAGTTCTTTTTACAGAAAGCATAATAAAAGTCAGTTCTTTAGATAAGTGGCAAACCTTTACAGCTAGAGCAAAGCTCCCTTATGTAGTATGTCCTTGAGTGAATAAAACAGTATTTTGAATAAGAAAGCCTGAAGTTTGTTGTTTAAGACTTGTCACAGTACTCAAAGCATATGATTGACCTTAGGCTGCTTAACATCTGTGTTTCCACTGTGAATAAGAGGGCAATCTTTTGCTTACAGAGTGCTTGTTCTAGCAGGAGCCTCCGACCCAAGGCTCAAGTGGACAGGATTTCTTTCTCAGGTTTTACTTCCTAGTGCAGGCATGTTCTTACTGGTTGCTCTCCTCACTGCTAAAAATTATATTAAGAGCTGTGAACTTTTTCACACTTATACAGTGAATACATTGCAAGAGAAAAGAGAAATTATTTCAAGTCAGATGCCAAGTCAGGTTATCTAACAGTATTCATGTAGGAATGGAAGTGCTATGCCTGATCTGTGAGGTCTGGAGTGCAGCGTAGTATCTGGCAGGCCTGCTCACTGTTGTACATGGCGTGTGATTTGGAGCTAAAATCAGTGTGCTTGACATCTGAAGGATTTGCTTTTTTTTAAATTTTAGTGATTTTTTTCCCCCATTATAGGTGGTTTACAGTGTTCTGTCAATTCTCTACTGTACAGCAGGGTGAGCTAGTCACAAATACACATATACACTCTTTTTCTCACATTATCATTCTCCATCGTAAGTGACTAGATATAGTTCCCAGTGCTAGGCAGCAGGATCTCGTTGCTTATCCATTGAAAGGTTGGCTTTACAGAAAGCATAATCAAACTTGTCAGTTCTTTTTGGTAAGTGGCAACACTTTCAGAGAGAGTAGGCAGCCTTATGCTGTGTGTTCTTTGAGTGAACTAGAGCTTTGAACAAGGAGGCGTGGAGTCTGTTGTTTCAGACATGAAAGAGGACTCAAAGCATGGGAATGGCCTAGCCTGCTCAAGATCTGTATTTCCACTGTGATTAAGAGAAGGCACGCTTGCGGCCAGACAATACCTCTTCATCACAGATAGCCTCCCAAAGCTCAAGCAGGTAGGATTTTCTCTGGGGTTTTAATCTACAGGGCAGGCATATTTCACTGGCTGCTGTCCTTCATAAATATGCCTCTTTTTGGGAGCTGAAAAGGTTTTCACCCTTATACAACCAATACTTTCCTGAAGAAAGCAGAGGTCCTTCAAGTCAACTCTCAAAATGTTTTTTATTTTTTTTGTCTTTTTGTCTTATCTAGAGATGCACCCGTGGCATACGGAGGTTCCCAGGCTAGGGGTCTAACAGGATCCGAGCTGCAACGCCGGATCCTTAACCCACTGAGTGAGGCCAGGGGTCAAACCCGCAACCGCATGGTTCCTAGTGGGATTCGTTAACCACTGAGCCACGACGGGAACTCCCTCAAATGGTTTTTTCAACTCTCTTCTCCTATGAAGGGAAGGGTTACCCGTGGTGTGTCGTATCTGGAGTGACTGGTCAAATCTGGCAGGCATGCTCGCATTTGTACATGACATGTGATAGGGAGCTAAATTCAGAGTGCTAGGTGTTTGAAAGATTGTATTTACAGAAAGCATAATCAAACCTGTTAGTTCCTTTAAGAGAGTAGCAGACCTTTTGGCCAGAGCAAAGCACCCTTATGCTGTGTGAGTGACATAGAAATCTGAATAAGGAAGCAAGAAGTTTGTTGCTTAGGTCATATCACAGTACTCAAAGTAGACAGATGGCTAGGCCTAGTTAAGATATGTGTTTCCACTGTGAATAAGAGATGCCACTCTTAAGTCCAGACAAACTTCCTAAGGAAGTTGCTTCCCACCCAAAGCTCAAGTGGGCAGGACTTCTTTCTCAGGTTTTAAACTTTAGTGGAGGCATATTCTTGCTGGCTTCTGTGTCAAAAAAATACTGAACTGGAGTTCCCGTCATGTCTCAGTGGTTAACGAATCCGACTAGGAATCATGAGGTTGAAGGTTCGATCCCTGGTCTTGCTCAGTGGGTTAGGTTCCAGCGTTGCCGTGAGCTGTGGTGTAGGCTGCAGACGCGGCTCGGATCCTGCATTGCTGTGGCTCTGGTGTAGGCCGGAAGCTCCGATTAGACCCCTAGCCTGGGAATCTCCACATGCTGCGGGTGTGGCCCTATATAAGGCAAAAAGACAAAAAAAAAAAAAAATACTGAACTGTTAGTGGAGAGGTTTTTCACCCTTACAACAAGACTACTTTCCAAGAGAAACTGGAAGCCTTTTTGAGTCAGCTCTCAAAACAGTGTTTTGTTTTGTTTTGTTTTTGGTCTTTTTTTTTTTTTTTTGTCACTTTAGGGCCACACCTGTGGCATGTGGAGGTTCCCAGGCTAGGGGTCAAATCGGAGCTACAGCTGCCAGCCTACACCACAGCCATAGCAATGCCAAATCCAACGCTTGTCTGCGACCTACACCCTAGCTCATGGCAACACAGGATCCTTAACCAACTGAGCGGGGCCAGGGATCGAACCCACAACCTCATGGTTCCTGGTCTGATTCATTTCCGCTGCGCCACGATGGGAACTCCAAAGTTTTTTAAGACATGTCACGATACTTAAAGCTGATCAACAGCCTAGCCTAGTAAAGTCAGTTTTTAAACTGAGAATAAGAAAAAGTATGAGAAAGGTACTCTTGCATCCAGACCAGACGTCCTCAGGAAGAAGATATTTACAGCAGGCTCAAGTCCGGACAACTTTTTTCTCAGGTTTGGAACCCTAGTGCATGCATATTCTAGATGCCTGCTCTCCTCAGTATCAATACCTGATATTGGAAGTATCGAGGGCCAACTCCTCTTTCAACCTTATGCCACCAGTACTGGGCAAGATAAATAAGAGGCCCTTTTGGGTGAGCTTGCAAATACCATTTTTCTAACTGTGTCCCTCAGTGAAGGAAAGTGCTCTACCTGGTGTGTGATGTTGGGAGTGGTTGGTAAAATCTGCCAGGCATGCTCACTTTTGCATCTAACATGTGATATTGATTTTTTATTTTTATTTTTTTTTGTCTTTTTGCTTTATCTAGGGCTGCACCTGCGGCACGTGGAGGTTCCCAGGCTAGGGGTCTAACAGGAGCTGTAGCCGCCGGCCTTCGCCACAGCCTCAGCAACGCGGGATCCAAGCTGCGTCTGCAACCTACACCCCAGGTCACGGCAACGCCAGATCCGTAACCCACTGAGCAAGGCCAGGGATCGAACCCACGACCTCATGGTTCCTAGTTGGATTCGTTAATCACTGAGACACGACAGGAACTCCCTAACATGTGATATTGAGCTAAACTCAGGGCATTTGAAAGGTTAGCTTTACAGAATGCATAATCAACGCGTTAGTTCTCTTAGTAAAAGTGGCATCTGTTTTTAGCCAGAGCAAAGGGTCATCATGCCTTGTGTTCTTTGAGTGTGTGGAATAGAGCTTTGAATTGGGAAGTGTGAGGTTTTTTTGTCTGACATATCTCAGTACTTAAAGCAGATTAACAGCCTATCCCAGTTAAGATCTGTTTCCACTGTGAATAAGACAGTGAATGACAAAGGCAGACTTGTGGTTGCCAAGGTGGTGGGGGAAGGGGTGGGAGGGAATGGGGTTAATTAGTGCTTCGGTGATGGAAAAGCAAGGAGATCCAGCTGTATAGTATAGGGAACTATGTCTAATCACATGTGACAAATCCATATATGTACATGTAACCGGGTCACCACGAAGTGCAGTTGGAAAATTTGACAGAAATCTGTAAACCAGCTATAATGCAAAATAAAAAAAAAATTAAAATAAAAAAAAAGGTACGCTTCTGCCCAGACAACACGTCCTTTAGAAGGAGCTCCCTACGCCAGACTCAAGTTGGTGTAACTTCTTCCTCAGTTTTCGAAACCTAGAGCAGGCATATTCTTGCTGGCCGCTCTCCTCAATACCAATATCTAACTGAGATTGGCAGCCACGACCCATGTTTCACGCGTATACAAAGAAGAACTTGCACGAGTAACTGGAAGCCCTTTTGAATTAGTTCCCAGCACAGTTTTTAGCAGATCTTTTTTTCCTGAAGAAACTTGGTGGCATTTTCCTTCCTTCTTTCTCAATTTATAAGCACCAACCAAGTTTTGTTCTTGAGAACAAAACTTTTCTTTTCTTTCCTCCCTCCCTTTTTCCTTTCATCCTCCCTTCCTTCCTTTCTTCTTTCTTTCTCTCTCTTTCCTTCCTTCCTTGCTTCCTTCCTCTCTCTCTTTCTTTCATTCAAACTGGCTTTCTACTTTATATCCTTTCTATACTTGCAGTTCACTTCTGCTCAACCTGATCTAGAAGTGAAGACAAGCTTGTGAATTGCCCAATGGAATCCCGTCTGCAGTGTGGAGAAAGAGAAAGGGAACATGAATTCATGAGCTTTGCTTCTGACCACACTGAGAAGACAGGTCCTTGGATCTTTCCCAAGCACCATGTCCTTCAATTTCAGATCTCAGAGAATTACTTCCAAAGCATAGAGTTGTTCAGTGAAATGATCCTATATGTCTGCCTGTCTGTCTGTCTGTCTGTATACATACATACACCAATGTTGGGGAAAGATAGCAGGGAGAAAAAGGCAAAATTACTGACGAAACCAAACACTAGATAAGACAAACACTGATGGCAACTTGGAGTGCCAAATAAAAAGTACCCATGTTGGTACCTAAAGTACAGACCAGTTTGAATTCAATGCACAACAAAAATGATGTAGATAGCTCATGTGGTTCTTGGATCTTCCAACGCTGAGTTTCCAGCTCACTGTCCACCTCTGCTTCTCCTCTGTACTCTCCGTACCTTCCAGCTGGACTCTTACTGCTGTAGGATGACCTTCATGCCTTCTTGGCATGGCAGAGGCTTCAGGTGCCCTCTGCTGCTACAGGCCACTTTAGCGTCTCCTGACTTGAGATTCCCGAAGCTTGCGTGTCTGTCCTAATCCAATGAGCACCCCCCAAACAATAGGGGGTCTCATATTGAGCTCCCCAGGACTCCTTTGAGACTTTTCTCATGATGCTTAATGTAAAAAGGCTCTGTACTTGCGCTTCTCCCCCTTATGAACTCAGATCACAGCTTCAGCCAAAGAAATCCTCTTCACAAAGATCTTCCCTCTATCTCCAATATGTTAGGCCATCTACCCAGCCCTTAGTTAACCTGTTTTGAAACTTTAGCATTGTCTCCTTGAAAATCCCAGTGACATTTCACATTTATTTTATCTCAGTGCCACTTTCAAAAAAATTATTTTGCTTTTTTTTAGGGCCATACCCGCGGCATGTGGAGGTTCCCAGGCAAGGGGTCGAATCAGAGCTACAGCCGCCAGTCTACCTCACGGTCACAGCAGTGCAGGATCTGAGGCGCATCTGTGATCTACACCACAGCTCACTGCAACACCAGAGGCTTTAAACTATTGATCTGGGCCAGGGATCAAACCCTCAGCCTCATTGTTCCTAGTCGGATTTGCTTCTGCTGCACCAAGGCGGGAACAATATAATTTATCTATTTCGTTTATTTATTGTTAATGTCTTCCACTAAAATATAAGTTCATGAAGGTAGAGAGCCTTGTTCTATTTGCTGCTCTATGCTCCGAGCCTTGGCACCTAGTTCCTGGAATGTTTGTATATATAATGGATGAGCTGAGAAGAAAGGGTGAAAATATGAGAAGGCGTACTTTGATTCAACACAGTGACTTTTTAAAGTAACTGTGTGCTTGTACACTGTCTGCAGGCTGTGTGGTCTTCACCAGGAATGGCACCTTCTCCAGAGCTCCAGCTAAATCCAGACGACTGTTTGCCCAGGATGTATTTGAGGATGTCACATTGGAGGTGTATGGCCAGCAAATTAACTTCTGAGGATGCCTTGTGCTTCTAAGGATGGGCCTCTGCCAGAGAAATTATGATAGAAGGGAGTTTCCGTCGTGGCTCAGTGATTAATGAACCTGACTAATATCCATGAGCATGCAGGTTCGATCCCTGGCCTCACTCAGTGGGTTAAGGATACGCGTTGCTGCAAGCTGTGGTGTAGGCTGCAGATGAGGCTCGGATCCCACGTGGCTGTGGCTGTGGCGAAGGCCGGCGGCTACAGCTCCTGTTAGACCCCTAGCCTGGGAACCTCCATATGCCGAGGGTGCGGCCCTAAACAGACCAAAGACAAAAAAAAAAAAAAAGGAAGGAAAAAAGAAATTATGATGGAGGGGACCCAGGGCAGTCATGTTGTATCTGTTGTTTCGTTTGTTTGTTTTGGCCACTCTGTTGCATATGGGGTTACTGGGCCAGGGATCAGATCTCAGCCACAGTTGCAGCTGTGTTGGGCGGGGGACAACTCAGTGCTCCAGAGACACTCCTAATCCCACTGAGCCATGGTGGGAATGCCGGACATGTTGTATTGTTAATGATGACAAGCAGCTGAACTTGGGATTTGAGAGGTAAGAGGTCAGAGCTGGCACTGAGACTCCCAACTGAGCGATCCTGGTGCTACTGAAGGGAAAAACTGTAGTTCAACAGAAATTCTGGTTTGTACCAAAACAGACATACAGACCAATGGAACAGAATAGAGAACCCAGAAATAAACCCAGATTCCTACGGTCAATTCATTTTCTACAAAGGAGGCAAGGATATAAAAGGGGAAAAAGATAGCCTTTTCAGCAGGTGGTGCCAGGAAGACTGGACAGCCCCCTGTAAATCAATGAAACTGGAACACACCCTCGCACCATGCACAAAAATAAACCCAAAATGGCTTAAATACTTAAACACAAAAGAAGACACCATCAAACTCCTAGAAGAGAACATAGGCAAAACATTCTCTGACATCAAACTTACAAATGTTTTCTAAAGTCAGTCTCCCAAGGCAGCAGAAATAGAAGCAAAAGAAATGCTTGTTGGTAGGCGAACTTTTAAATAATGGTTAGATATTCTGAGTTTAATGTGTTAGTGGATCACACAGGAGACATCCAGAAGGTGATATTCAGGCAGACGTTGATCTCAGGAGAGGCTGTGTTAGGTCATGCCTATTTGTTACAAAAATCCACACCCCCCTCTATGGGAGGTAGAGATATCAAGGAAAAGCATTGCATAACTCTTCTCTAAAAGTTTATATACACCCCTCTTTACTAAGTAATTAGCCTCAATATTTAAAACCATAGAAAGCAGAGGAGGTTACATTGTGACACTGGGGAAACGAATCGGACTAGTATCCACGAGGACACAGATTCAATCCCTGGCCTCGCTCAGTGGGCTAAGACTCTGGGGTTGCCCTGAGCTGTGGTGTAGGTTGAAGACATGGCTCAGATCCCACATTGCTATGGCTGTGGTGTAGGCTGGCAGCTGTAGCTCCGATTCGACACCTACCCTGGGAACTTTACCGTATGCCACTTGTGTGGCCCTAAAAAACAAAGGAAACAACAACCACCAAACCAAACCCAACCAAACAAAAAAGGCCCCCAAAACACATAGAAAGCACAATTCTCAGATCGTTACGTCAGAAGACTAAGAATGTTCCTTGAAAGTTGTAATCTTCATTTTGTTTGAAGGTCCTAGTGGATGTTGAAAGGTTTTTTTTAGACTCCGTGATACCTTAATATGTGTCTGTTAATAAAACTGAATGGTGTTTAACGTATTTAAAAAGTCATGCTTAGGAGTTCCCGTCGTGGCTCAGTGGTTAACGAATCCGACTAGGAACCACGAGGTTGCAGGTTTGATTCCTGGCCTTGCTCAGTGGGTTAAGGATCCGGTGTTGCCGTGAGCTGGGGTGTAGGTTGCAGACTCAGCTTGGATCCCGCGTGGCTGTGGCTGTGGCTGTGGCAAAGGCCGGCGGCTACAGCTCCTGTTAGAACCCTAGCCTGGGAACCTCCATATGCTGCGGGTGCGGCCCTAAATAAGGCAAAAAGACACACACACACACAAAGTCATGCTTAAACAATAACATAGGTGAATAGTTCATTTAGCTATGTAATTTTATATTAATTATGTAGAATGTAGGTATTACAGTTTCATTTCCCAGATGACAAAACAGAGGCCCAGGGTGACCTTATTGCCTTTACAGAGCAGACCTCAAACTTGAACCCCTGCCTCCAGAGCCTGAGTGTGAAGCTCTTTCTCCAGAGTTCTGCTTCAGGGAGCTGTGAGGCACCAGACTGAGACTCCACCTTACGCTGGGATTGATCAGCTGGCTGCTCACTGGCAGTGAAAGTGCTGCCCACTTGTCCTTGACTCAGCTGGGGGCCCCCAAATCCCATTCCAGTACCTACTACCTGCTACCAGGGAGCCTCACAGTAAAACTGCAAGTAAGTGATGGCTTCTGTAAAATGTGTGAGTGGCCCCAGTAAGCCCCAGGGGAACTCAGGAAGGAAACAAAAAAATAACTGCCATTTAGCAGCCATCAGACTGCAGCCACTCCTAACAGGGAGCCCTGAAGAAACTCAGGCTAGAAAACCACAGGAAGCTGAGGTGTCTGTCAAGGCATGATTTCAGTGAACCTGGACCTTGGCGTCTTCCCATAAATAAAAAAGCGCAAAATTCCTTAACTGGTGATATCTGGTTTTCCGGCAGTCATTTCTTATTCCTACTACCTACCCTTTGTTGCAAAATGTCTATATATCTTGGCTTCCCCCTTGCCTCCTCAGAGAAGTTTTCTCAGGGCTGCTTGAGCGGCTTGCCTCTTGGGCTTAAGCCCTAATTTTGCCCCAAGTAAAAGTTAACTCTCAACTTTTAGGTTGTGAGCGTGCGCACATGTGTGTGTGTGTGTGTGTGTGCATGTGTGTGTGTGTGTTTAAGTCCACAAGCATCTCTCTGAGGTAGTCAGAGGGAAAGCGCTCTCTCTCCATCCAGCAGCACTGCCATCAGGCAAAGGACCACAGGGACACTGTCCAACATGCGTGCATACGCCCTACTCCCTGGCCCCAGCAGTGTCAGTCTTTCACCCCACTGCACCCACACAGGAGATGGGCTCACACTGGATGGGTCAGGAGCTGCTTTTACCACACACATTCATGTGGGGGTTTGCTTTGATCATTTATACACGCATTAAAAAACCACCATTAGGTGCTGGTGGTATGAACTGGAGTCTGGCCCTTATTACCACTTGCCATCTGCCTCCACGTGGATTTAATCATGAGCCACTGCAACTGCTGACCCGCAGCACCCCCGGACCAGAGCTCAGTGTGGAAATCAGGAATGAAGCATTCCGTGCTCTGGGAAAACTGGAAGAACAGGTCTTCACAGAGATATTTTTAGGAGAAGATTTTATGTGCCCAATTCTCACAACTCCTCATATCTAGAAAAACACTAAAACCCTTCTCAGTGATGTCTGCTCCTTGTGACGAGTAATAACCTTCACGACACCAGCAACAGACTCCCTCTCACTGATATTATTTCCCCCTGAAACACCAACTGCCCAGGCTGCACTTAAGTGGACAAAACAAAGGATGTCACAGTCATCTGAGTATGCAACCACCTCCAAGGGTGAGCTGGTGAGTCCCAAGGGCTGTGAAAATTCAGGATTCTGGCCTTTTGAAGGAATGTTTCCCTGAGCCCAGACCTCGTTTATTTCTTCTGTTTTGCTGCAAAAACTCCTATATGTTCTATCTCTCCCCTCACCACCTCAGAGCAGTTTTCTCAGGGTTACCTGGAATGCTGTCCCCCTGGGCTTAAGTAGTAACTTTGCCCTAAATGAAAAACTCTCAACTCTCAGGTTGTGCATTTTTTTAAGCAGACAGTGGGAGGCGCTACTCTGCCTGAAGCCCAGCCCCTGGCCGGCACAAAGCTAAATCACTGCGGTAACCATCTCCCTTCTGGAACGCTGTAAAGCCCAGGGAGATCTCACTCCTGATCTGGTGGGGACACAGGGATGTTTCCAGGGGCAGCAAGTTTCAGAGCAACAGACGTAATACTATAAGCCCCATGTCATTTGGAGCAAAAGCATCTCTTACTGATCATGACCGTCATGATCCTAGGACTTGTAAAAGGTGTGGCAGGATTGTTAGGCGAACATCAACCACCTGGGGATGAGAGTTAAAACCAGAAAATCTGTAGAAAAATGCCAATAATACCCTTGACGAAATATGAGGTGAAATCCTATAAAAAACACTTTTCTGATATTCCTACAAATATGTGGACAGTGGGAAGTTCCTGTCGTGGCGCAGTGGTTAACGAATCTGACTAGGAACCATGAGGTTGTGGGTTCGATCCCTGGCCTTGCTCAGTGGGTTAACGATCCGGCGTTGCCGTGAGCTGTGGTGTAGGTCGCAGACGCGGTTCGGATCCTGCGTTGCTGTGGCTGCGGTGTAGGCCGGAGGCTGCAGCTCCGACTAGACCCCTAGCCTGGGAACCTCCACATGCTGCGGGTGCGGCCCTAAAATGACAAAAGGCAAAAAAAAAAAAAAAAAAATATGTGGACAGTGACTTTGCATTTGGTCAAGTTAGGGGCTGGGAAGTGGGGACGCAGAATCGTTTGAGCTCAGGACTGTAGGAAGGAGCCCATCAGAGCGGAAGGGCATTCTGAGACCTGAGGCCCTCCTTGGCTGGATCAGCACCCTCGGCGTTGAGTCTCCTGAGCACCTGCCTACATCCTGAGTCAGCACTGGACTCTGGTGGTGGTGTGGGCCACCTGACCCTCCTGCAGGGAGATGGTTCAAGGACCCCAAATCAGCTCCTGTCCCATCTCCTGTGTGGGGCTCTGTAAAGACCATGCCCAGCAGCCAGATGGAAATCCTCAGAGCCCCGTCTGGCTGCCTTTGCTGGTTCTCACACCCGCGTGACTCTTTCCTCTCCAGACACACACACCACAGCCTACACAGACCTCTGCAAAGGAGGAAAAACAGAAGACAGCCTGTCAGCCCTGTCCTGGGGGTGAACGTGTCATGACAACCAGGTTTAACATCACCCACCCACCTGTTCCTGCCCAGGGCAGGGCCCCTCCCCTTGTGTCAATCTTCCCCCTCCCTGAAGAAGAAGGGATGGGCGCCTCCCAGGGAGTGCTCACAGAGGTGGTCCGGCCTGGATGGGCCTTCCAGAGGCCACCTTGTGTTACCTTAAGGGGCCCCTTGGCAAGTGACCAGAGATGTCGGGGGTGAGATAAGAGCCCCTGTAACTCGTGACCCAGCAGGAGAACATATTTCACTATCAGATATCTCTGGCCAGGTGAGCTGGGTATGGGGCTGTCACTAGATATGTGACTGTTTACAGGGGCTCCAAGTTCCATGGGGGTCTATTGTCAGGGAAGCAACTTCACATCCTGGGATCATCTTACCTGAGTCCTCTCCTCGGACCACCCCTATCCCAGTGCCCTCTGGGCTGCTGACTGCTCTTTGCCAACACACTCCCCTGAACAGTTTCCTGGGAAAGTTTGGGTGCAGGCAGGGTCTCAGCTTTGAGGTGACAGAATTGAGTTTAGGTTCAGCTCCTCATTTTTCTCTGTTTCTTGATGCTGGATAGGCCATTTTGCTCTTCCAGGCCAGTCTGTCTCCTGCCTGCACAAGGCGGATCATTCTAGCATATACTCCCTAGGGATATTCTCAGGAAAATGTAGGATAAAAACCTATTAAAAAAATAAAAGCCAAGGAGTTCCCATCGTGGCTCAGTGGTTAACGAATCTGACTAGGAACCACGAGGTTGCGGGTTCGATCCCTGGCCTCGCTCCGTGGGTTAAGGATCTGGTGCTGCTGTGAGCTGTGTAGGTTGCAGACACGGCTTGGATCCCGCGTTGCTGTGACTGTGGCGCAGGCCAGTGGCTACAGCTCCAATTCGACCTCTAGCCTGGGAACCTCCATATGCCGCAGGTACAGCCCTAAAAAGACAAAAAAACAAAAAAACAAAAAACAAAAAACAAAAAAAAAACCCCATAAAATTGGAGCAGCAGCGAAGGTAAAGCCTCCAACCTCTTTTTTTCCATTTGTCATTCCCCGTGGGCCTCCCCCTCTTCCGATGCTCCACCATTGTTCTTTTGTCTAAAAACCGTGGGTGTGTGTTTTGTTTTTGTTTTTAGGGCCGCACCCAGGCATATGGAAGTTCCCTAGGCTAGAGGTCCAATTGGAGCTGCAGCTGCCTACCTACACCACAGCCACGGCAACACCAGATCTAAGTTGCATCTGTGACCTATACCACAGCTCATGGCAATGCCAGATCCTTAACCCGCTGATCGAGGCCAGGGATTGAACCCGCATCCTCACGGATGCTAGTCTGATTCATTACCGCTGGCCAAGATGGGAACTCCTAAAAATTGTTGTGTTTACATTTGCCAGGACTTCAGTGCTTGTGTTCTGGGTGCTCAGAAGAAAAAGGTCCTAGGGAGGGAGCAGCAAGAGTTTCCAAAATCTTAGGGTTTCTAATGTTCGAAACAGAGAAGGGAGGGGTTCAAGCCTTGGCTTAGAAGGTCAGAACACACTCCTACCTCTGGACTCTGCCTGTCCTGTGCCAGCTCCTGCCTCTCTCTCGGCCTCATTTCCCCAATTAGCCAGTGAAGGATGGGATTCTGAACTGCACATGTGTAAGCTGAGTATAAAAGTGGCCCTGGTTCCTTCTCACCTGGATAGGCTGTGGATAGGGGTACACTCAAGGGGTACCCTTGACCTGACCAAATGTCCATCTCACCCTCAGGCCATATCCACATCTGTACACAGTTGCACCAACACAGCCTTTTCCAGAGCCCCAGAGAAAGCCCAGGTATAGCCAGGTCCCCAAATATGAGAACACCAACCTCAGTTCATACCTGGCTCCCCCTTCCTACCATCTGTATTTCTGGGCAAGGCACTGACCTTCTTGAGGCCCTTCTTTTCTCTGCTCAGTGGCTTCCAGGAGCCCCACCTCTTGGTGTCCACACCCTTGTGTAATTCTTTCCCCTTGGGGATAACTTGGACTTAGTGACTTCATAGAAGATGGCAAAGGGATCCAAAGTCAGTTCCAAGATCTGGTTATAAAAAGTCATTACCTAATCACTTCCTCACTCTGATGTGTGTTCTCTGTCTGTCTCTTTCTGTGCTTTTCTCTCTTTCAGGCCCCTCCCTCTGGGGAACTATCCTATATAGTATGACTTATGATATAGAGAGGTCTACATGGCCTGGCACTGAGGGAGACCAACAGACAGAGAGGAACTCAAGCCTTCAGTCCAAACTGAATCCTGCCAATACCCCTGAGTGAGTTCAGATCCTGAGTGACACAGACCCTGCCTCAGCTGAGCTAGCAGCCACAGCCTCCTGAAAAACTCTAGCCAAAGCAGCCATGCTGTATTTCTGGTCCTCAGAAACCATGAGGTGGTGGATATCTGTTGGTTAAGACTCTACTTTTGATGTAATAACACGCAGAAATAGATAGAGCTCATTTATGTTGTCTTCCTGCATCAGGCCCTGGCCTTGACCTCCCCTCTCTTGCCCCTACTCTTCTCCCCAGCTCTCTCCAGTCACACCAGCCTCCTTTCTAACGTCGTCTCTGGCCAAACTTACTTCTGCCTCCAACAGAAGTGGATTTGCCTTCTGCCATGCTCAACATAATCTGGATACATGCAGGGCTGGCTCCTTCTTGCCATCCTGCTGGATATATAAATGACACCTTTTCAGACCCCCTGCCTCACCTGGTGGGCCCCAGATCTCCATTCTGGCACCTTGCTTCCTTGCTTTGTTTCCATAGCATTTGCTTTTTTCTCTTCTTTTCCTCTTTTCTTTTCGGCAGCACCTGTGACATGATGAAATTCCTGGGCCAGAGAGAAAACTCATGCCACAGCAGCGACTCAGGCCACTGCCACGACAAAACCAGATACTCCACCCACTGTGTCACCAGGGAACTCCCTAGCATTTGCTCTATTCATTCACACGGTTTTGCTTCCATGGTTTTGTCCACCTTCCCCTCTAGACTGTGAGGTCCTGGAAGGCAGACATCTTGCTGGATTTTTTTTTTTTTTTTTTTTTTTTTGCAGCACAGGCATTACTTGATTGCTCAGAAAACAGAGGCTGAATGAATTGGCTCGTCAGCTATCTCACCACTCACCAGCTCAATTTTAAGAGCCAAATTGACTTTTTTTTTCTTTTTAAGGCCACACTTGTGGCATATGGAAGTTCCCAGACTAGGGGTTGAATTGGTGCTGCAGCTGCCAGACAAATCCAAGGCCACAGCAACACCAGATCCAAGCAGCGTCTGCAAACTACATCACAACCTCCTCATGGCAATGCCACGTACTACAACCCACCGAGTGAGCCCAGGGATCAAACCCACATCCTCATGGATACCACTCAATTTTTTAACCCACTAAGCCATGATGGGAACTACCTGACTTTGGTCATTTTTCTTCTTCTTTTTTGTCTTTTCTAGGTCTGTACCTGTGGCATATGGAGGTTCCCAGGCTAGGGGTCTAATCAGAGCTGTAGCTGCTGGCCTACGCCACAGCCACAGCAATGTGGGATCTGAGCTGTGTCTGTGACCTGCACCACAGCTCACAGCAACACCGGATCCTTAACCCATTGAGCAAGGCCAGGGATCAAACCCTCAACCTCATGGCTCCTAGTCGGATTCACTAACCACTGAGTCACGACGGGAATTCCCATTTTATTTTTTTTAAATTTTTAAAATATTTTTTTCAGAAGTATGTTCACTGAATTCCTTTTCTTTTTAAATTTTGAATTATGCTTGATTTATGATGTTCTGTTAATTTCTGTTAATTACAGCAAAGTGACCCAGGTATATATATACATATATTCTGTTTCTCACATTATTCTCCATCATGTCCATAACAAGTGATTGGACATAGTTCCCTGTGCTACACAGCAGAACCTCAACGCTTACCCACTCCAAATGCAACAGTTTGCATCTACTAATCCCAAACTCCCATTTCACCCCACTCCCTCCCACTCCCTCTTGGCAATCACAAGTCTATTCTCCATGTCCATGAGTTTATTTCTATTCTACAGATAGGTTCATTTCTGCAATATGTTAGTTTGCAGATATCAGTGATATCATAAGGTATTTATCTCTAACTTATATGAGAATCTCTGCTTCCATCCATGGTACTGAAAATGGCATTATCTGATTTTTTAATGGCTGAGTAGTATTCCATTGTGTATATGTAGCATATCTTATTAATCCATTCATCTGTCATGGGAAATTTAGGTTGTTTCTAGATCTTGCCTATTGTGAACGGTGCTGCAGTGAACATAGGGGTGCATGCATCTTTTAGAATGAAAGTTTTATTGGAATATATGTCCAGGAGTGGGATAGCTGGATCATATGGTAATTCTATACTGAGTTGTCTGAGCAACCTCCATACTGTTTTCCATAGTGGTTGTATCAATTTACATCATTCCCTCCAACAGTGCAGGAAGGTTCCTTTTTCTCCACTCTTCAGTATTTGTTATTTGCAGTCTTATTAATGGTAGCCATTAATGGTGTGATGTGGTAACTCATTGGGGTTTCGATTTGCATTTCTCTAATAATTACTGATGTTGAGAATTTTTTTCATGTAACTGTTGGCCATCCTTATGTCTTCTTTGGAGAAATGTCTATTGAGGTCTTTGGCCAATATCAATTGGATTGTTTGCTTTCTTGCTGTTGACTTGTATGACTTGTTTGTATATTTTGGAAATTAAGCCGTTTTCAGTTGCATAGTTTGGAACTATTTTCTCCCACTGATTGATAGTTTGTATTTTTTTTTATTGTTGCCTTCCCTGTGAAAAACCTTGTAAGTTTGATGATGCCCCATTCATTTATTTTTGTTTTTATTTCTATTGCCTTGGGGGACTAACTTATTAACACATTTGTATGGTTGAAGTTGGAGAATGTTTTGCCTATGCTCTCTTCTAGGGGTTTTATGGTGTCTTGTCTTATAATTAAGTCTTTAAGCCATTTTGAGTTTATTTTTGGGCATAGAATGAGGGTTTGTTTCATTGATTTACATGCAGCTGTTCAGTTTTCTCAGCACCACTTACTGAAGAGACTTTTTCCCATTGTATACTCTTGCCTCCTTTGTCAAAGATTAATTGGCCATAGGTGTCTGAGTTTATTTCTGGGTTCTCTCTCCTGTTCCATTGGTTTGTGTGTCTGTACCAGTACCACACTGTCTTGATTACTGTAGCCTTGTAATACTGCCTGAAGTCTGGGAGACTAATGCCTCCTGCTTGGTTTTGGTTCCTCGGGATTGCTTTTGGCAATTCTGGGTATCTTGTGGTTCCATGTAAGTTTTTGGATTGTTTGTTCTAGTTCTGTGAAAAAGTCATGGGTAACTTGGTAAGGATTGAATCAAATCTGTAGATTGCTTTGGGTAGTATGGTCATTTTAACGATCTTAATTCTTCCAATCCAGGAGCATAGGATATCTTTCCATTTCTTTGAATCCTCTTTAATTTCCTTGATGAATGTTTCATTCTCTCAGCATGTAAGTCTTTCACCTCCTTGGTCAGCTTTATTCCTAGGTATTTTTTGGGGGGATGCAATTTAAAAAGGTATCGTATTTTTTAAAATTCCTTTTCTAATATTTCTTTGTTAGTATTCAGGAATGCAACTGATTTCTGAATGTAACTCTTGTATCCTGCTACTTTGCTGAATTTGGTGATAGGAAATAGTGGTTTTTGAGTGGAGTCCTTAGGATTTTCTGTATAGAGTATCATATCATCTGCAGAGAGTGGTAATTTCACCTCTTCTTTTCCATTTTGGATACCTTTTATTTCTTTTGCTTGTCTCATTGCTGTGGCTAGGACTTCCCATACTATGTTGAATACAAGTGGTGAGAGTGGGGGGTCCTTGTCTTATTCCAGATTTTTTGTGGGAGGGCATTCAGCTTTACTCCATTGAGTTTTATATTGGTATTGCATTGGCTGTGTGTTTGTCATAAATGGCTTTTATTATGTAGAGACATGTTTCCTCTATACCTGCTTGGGTAAGAGTTTTCATCATGAGTGGATGCTGGATTTTGTCAAATTTTTCTTCCTCTATTGAGATGTTTGTTTTTTTGACTTTTCTTTTAATATCATGTACGATATTGCTTGATTTGTGTATGTTGAACCATCCTTGTGAACTTGGGATGAATCCCACTTGGTTGTGGTGTATGATGTTTTTGATGTGTTGTTAGATTTGGTTGGCTGAATTTTTGCGTCTATGTTCATCAAGGTTATTGACCTAGAATTTTCTTTTTTTGGTAGTATCTTTGTCTGTTTTTGCTATGAGGGTTATGGTGGCTTCATTGAAAATCTTTGGGATTGTTCCTTTTTCTTCAACCTTTTCGAAAACTTTAAGAAGGATGGGTATAAGTTCTTTGTGTAGAATTTGCTGGTCGAGTCATTGGGTCCTGGAATTTTGTTTGTAGGGGTGGTTTTTTTATTACATATTCAATTTCATTTTTAGTGATGGGCCTATTTAAATGATCTATGTCTTCAAAATTCAGTTTTGGTGGGCTGTATGTCTCTAGAAAGTTGTTCAGTTCTTCTAGGTTGTCAAATCTGTTGGCATATAATTGGTCATAGTAACTTTGGTCATATGAGATGTTGCAGTTTGTCTACTATTTAAATTAATCCTGCGATTTAAACCTTTTTCAGGTATATTATTTATGATGAATTACCAAATAACTCCTAAATTTTAGTAGCATATCACAATATATGTTTTCCCCATAACAGGGCTGAGTGGGCAGTTAAGTTGGAAAGACTGCACTTCTTGACGTGGTCATTCAGGAACCCAATGTTCCATCACATGCCTTGTCCAGCCCCAGGACTTCATCCATATCTGCACTGAACGACATACAGAAAGGCATGTGGAGGAATTTTATCAGCTAGTCTAGAATGTCACACATTAGTCCTTTCCTTTTCCAATGGCAAGTACATGGTCATATGCTGCAAGTACTGCCAGATAATGGAGCCCAGCTGTGTGCTCCCAAGAAGGGGAGAATGGATTTTTGACAGACATAGTTCTCTGCAAAAAGATGAGTAACTCATAGGTACTGATTTGCACATCTTTGGTGATATATTTGTTGAGTTTATTATATGCCAAGCACTGTGCTAGTAGCCGGATGGAGAACTAACTTAGCAGCATCTTGGCCTGGGATAAGCTTCCAGTCTAAAGAAGGAGACTAGATATTAAGTGCCTGCCATCCTAAGGGAAAAGAATAAAGTGAAAATGCTCTGGAATTTCAGCAAATAACCCTACATATGGAAGCTACCTCGAGCTCATAGCCACTTAACTTCATTTTCAGACTCAACCAAGATATGGTTGCAGAAGGAAGATGGCCATAGCAACTCTAGAAATTTAAGGTTATTTATGTACAAGATATAATAACACTGTGCACCCATTAAAACCTTATATTCTAACATATTAAAGGACAGGGATAACTATTCATACCAAATAAGAAGTGAATCGAATATATGGCGATCCCTTTTTGGAATAACTTCAGATCTAAATGTAATCGTTAGTGTTCAAATAAGCTGATTAATAGTTTTCCAATTTTCAATAAAAGAAGTGGTCTTTTAAGCAGAAAGATGCCATAAATACTGTTTGGTTGTGATATACTATTTTCTTTAAACCAGACATACAAAGCTGTGATGTAGATCAGTTACCCCAACACCTCCCTATCCCACTCCCTGTGTGGCAGTGACCCCCCTATCCTGGTAACCAGGAACTCAGTTTCTTAGTAAATACTTCCTGAAATATTGTGCTTGGAAAGGGATCTATTGTTTCATACTCTAAAATGACTATGATAAAATGAATCCCACTAGATGTCACCCCAAATACATCGGATCTCACAGACTTTATTTTGTTCTAACAGCAAGCTTGGGAAGATAGCTGAAGTCAGCAATAGCTGACAGAACCTGGGAGCCCGACGGCACTCATGCATTTCTCTTTGAGCCACCAGAGGGCACTGTGTGGCTGTTTATGACAATGACATTGCCGCACATCCAAAGTTTTACAAATTGACCTTCTTCAAATTATGTTTTATCATCTTGTAGGATTTCATTAAGAAATGTTTGCTTACTTTTAAAATAGCACCCCAAAAAGTCAAATACCTGGAATAAACCTGACTTAAGCGTTGAAAGACATATGCAGAGAACTACAAAACACTGATCAAGGAGATAAAAGAAGATACAAAGAAATGGAAAGATATTTCATGCTCATGGGCTGGAAAAATTAATATTGTAAAAATGGCGATACTACCCAAAGCAATCTACAGATTCAATGCAATCCCTATCAAATTACCCATGACATTCTTCACAGAACTAGAACAAACAATCCAAAATTTATATGGAACTACGAAAGACCCAGAATTGCCAAAGCAATCCTGAGGAACAAAAACTAAGCAGGAGGCATAACTCTCCCAGACTTCAGGCCACATTACAGGGCCACAGTAATCAAGACAGTGTGGTAGTGGTACCAAAACAGACATACGGAGCAATGGAACAGAATAGAGAACCCAGAAATAAGCCCAGATGCCTATGGCCAATTGATCTTTGACAAAGGAGGCAAGAACATAAAATGGGGAAAAGACAGTCTGTTCAGTAAGTACTGCTGGGAAACATGGTCAGCTGCATGCAAATCAATGAAACTAGAACACACTCTCACACCACGCACAAAAATCAACTCAAGGAGTTCCCATAATGGCTCAGTGGAAACAAAACTGACTAGGAACCATGACATTGCGGGTTCGATCCCTGGCCTTGCTCAGTGGGTTAAGGATCTGGTGTTGCCGTGAGCTGTGGTGTAGGTTGCAGACGTAGCTCAGATCCCGCGTTGCTGTGGCTGTGCTGTAGGCCAGCAGCTATCACTCCAATTAGACCCCTAGCCTGGGAACCTCCACATGCCATGTGCGTGGCCCCCAAAAAGACAAAAGACAAAAAAAATCAACTCAAAATGTCTTAAAGACTTAAATATAAGACAAGACACCATTAAACTCTTGGAAGAAAACATTGGCAAAACATTCTCTGACAACAACCTTACAAATGTTTTCTCAGGTCAGTTTCCCAAAGCAACAGAAATAAAAGCCAAGATAAACCGATGGGACCTACTCAAGCTGACAATCTTTTACACAAGAAAGGAAACCAAAAAGAAAACTAAAAGACAACTTACAGAATGGGAGAAAATAGTGTCAA
>PVHT021183666.1:36860564-36872411 GCA_004024745.2 Catagonus wagneri
ACCTCCCCCTTCACCTTGATCTCATATACACTGGTATTATTTCCCCCTGCCTCTTTGGAGAGCTATTTTAGAGCTATCTGAAAAATGGCCTGGCCATTTAAAAAACAAAACAAAGCAAAAACAAAGGATGTCACAGTCATCAGTGCCTGCAGCCACCTCCAGGGGTGAGCAGGTGAGCCCTCAGGGCTCTCAGGAAGGAAACAAAGAATACCTGCCAGCTAGCAGCCATCACATTGCAGCCCCTCCTAAGTTTCCCTGAGGGAACTCAGGCTGTGAAATCACAAGATCCTGGCCCCAGATAACTGAGGTGCATGTCAAAGGAATGATTTCAGGGAGCCCAGACCTTTGCATCTTCCCACAGAAAAGCACTCAGGTCCTTGAAAAATCTGGTTTTCTGTTATTAGCAGTAAGTTTTTGTTCCTCCTGCCTGCCCTTGGTTGCAAAAACTCCTGTATATCCCAACTCCCTCCTCACCTCCTCTGAGCAGTTTTCTCAGGTTTACTTGAGATGCTGCCTGCCAGGCTTAAGTCCTCATTTTGCCCCAGATAAAACAGCTCTCCATTTTCAGATTTTACTTTAGTTTTGTTTGAAGTTGACAATCAGACTCTCTCAGAAAGTTGGAGGGAGAGGGCTCTCCATCCAGCAGCCCTCCCAGTCAGGCAGAGGTGCTCTGGGACACCCTCCCACCACACACTAAGGCTTGCAGTGTCTCTGACCCCCAACCCCTGCATCAGCGCAGGAGAGTGACTCACCAGCCCACACTTGGTGGGCCTGAAGCCCAGCCTGTCGTGGCTAGGAGCACACCACACCCGCAGGCTCCCTTTTAGCCTGGAGCTGCCTGCTGTCCCAGGGTCTCTGTTTCCTGGGATCCCCAACAACAGGCTCTCCTTTCACATCTCCCCTTCAAGCCCAAAGGAGCAGGGGCATTGAGCAGTGCTTTGGAATCTTCTGTGGTTGTTGGGGTACCCTCAGTGGCAGTTGGTTAGTGCAGGCCATGGGTGCCAGGCTGGTCTCTGCCCTGGGCTGGCAGCGCCAGGCGGCGCTACTTACAGGAGTTTAACTTGGACAGGGATCCAGCACGGAGGCTGAAGTGGGGTAGTGAGGTCCGCCCTGCCACCTTCCCCCGATGTCAGATTGCTCTCTCCCAGACAGTGAAGGCCGAGCCTTGGCAGCAGGCAGATGGGGAACCGGTGCACCTTGCGGGGGACTCACAGAGCAGAGCCTAAGGACCGCGCTGCAGCGGCCTGACCTGCCACCCCACCCTCTGTATCATAATGGCTCTCTCCTGTCTGGTGGTTCACAGGCAGTTGGCTTGGCCTGGAAGGAGGCGCAATACCCAGGGCGACGCAGACTCCTGCAGATGCGGGCCTGGCTCAGCGCCCCTAGGATGCAGGTGAGGCTGGAGCCCTGGCAGGCAGTGGGTTTGGTGGCGGCATCAGCAGCAGCAGCAGCAGCAGCAGGCGCTGCTGCCGTGGGCCTCTTAGCTGGCTGCAGAAGCACCCTGCGGCTCCCTGACCTGCTGGCTGGCCTCTCCTCTTTCACGCCACTCACCGAACCCTCCCTGGCCCGTGTCCCCTCCACCACTCATCTCCTAACTGCCCACAGACCACCTCTCCAGGGGAGGGCAGTGAGTCGATCTGCAGCCAACCACAGTGGGCACTGCCAAAGCCCAAGATGCCCACCCACCCGGGAGCTTGCGTGAGCGGGAGAGGGCCAAAAGGGGGCGGTGGAGGGGCAGCCTAGCGCCCAGGCTTTGTGTGCGTACACTGCAGCGACTGCATTGTGTGACATCCGCAGCAGATGTGGCTATGCTGGGTGCCTTGGTTTGTTGGCTTCATCAGCCTGAGGCGTAGCCTTAGGCTCATGAAATGGCTCATGATGGGGTCCACCATGGAACAGGCACCCAGAGACCTGGTGGACTCCAAGGGGATGGGCCAGGAACCCTTCTTCCTCCCCAAGCCCAGTTTCTTCCCCAAAGCCGTGGAGGGCACCACCATGACACCTTCCACCACATCTCCTTCTGTCTCCTCAGTTGGTAGTACCACTTCTTCCAGGATGCCCAAATGGATTAGCACCCATGCGACCACCATCACAAAGGTGATCACTCACTTCCTAGGACAGTCCGTCACAGCACTGAACACTGCGGAGCAACCGACCCCCGCCTACCCCACCCCTGCCATGGTCCTGTCCACTCAGCCCCTTTCTTCATTAGCAGCACTCCAGGCTCTGGAACCGCATTCCCGAGGCCATGCCCTCCTGGCCCACTGCTGCAAAGCTACCTCCTCTTGCCTTCATGATTCTACTCCTTCCTCATCCTGTCTCCCTTTCTGGATGCTGCCTCCTCCTGATCTTCCTCCTCCTCTACCACCATCATGCCACAACTAGCACTAGCCCCAAATTTCGAAAGTAAACACTTGTGTCTGAACTCTGATTTACTACTGAGCTTCCTTTCTGCCCTCTTGCTGCCATTTTCACTCACCACCTGTCCCCCGGAATCCTTCAGCCCCCACCCCATTCCAGATTTGGCACACAGAGTGGGAGAATTAAAAGTGGCCACAGGGACTGAAAAAAAAAGGTGTCAGTCGGCCTGGCCTTTTCCCATATGTAGGGTAGGAATGATGTGAAGTGGAGGGAGACTGTCAGTCAGGCTCCATGTGTCCCAAATGAGAACTACTCCCTTCAAAGCATCAAAGCCAGTGCAATCCCTCCTCAGGGCAGACCTGCTGGGCACCTCTGGGATCTGTCTCTGGATGAGAGCTGGGGAGGGAGGGACGGCCTTCCCAAAAGCACTGAGCAAATCCACCTAGATTACACCTTGAAGGAACTTGCGTCCACCTGGGGGTGGGCTGCCATGGGGTGTGACCTTTGAAACAGGTCACTCTTTGAATCTAGCCCCTTTGACTTTGGCTCTGTTGCTGCCAGTACTGGCCAGTTTCCCCAAGCATGCCGTTATAAACATTTCAGATGACTAACTGACCTCCTAACACCCTGCCTTGTTCTTACACTAAGGAAATCTTAAGAAGCTTCTTAATCTGAACTTTGGGATCAGAGAACCGTTTGTGAAACCTGTGAAGGTTATTTAGGACCCCCCACCCCCACCCCACAGCCTGCAAGTTCAAGTTCAGTGTAAGACTCTGCCTGGCTCTGTCTTCTTTATGATATATTTCTGTTTGGAGCACTAACATCTGGAGGGGAAGGAAGAGTGCCCATCACTGAGGAGGAAAACCAAGCTTTCAGTCATCTGGGAATTTTTTATTTTCCTGAACTGTGGTCTTACCCGGGGTGTTATTTAACCCTTAAAACTTTTGTTGTTGTTGTATTTGTGGGTAAGGTTCAGTGAGAGACATTTCTTATGCTTTTATTTTGCTTTGGAAAAAAATAGGCTGAAAGATAAATTGTGAGACCAGGAGAAGAGGGAGAGGGAGGGAATCTGCCACAGACCAGAATGGCAGTCAAAGCAGTCACCTGCTGCTTCTCTCTCCTTTGGTTGATGCAGTCATTTTTGAGAGCACATTTTCTCAGAACGTGTGTAGAAGTTTCTCTCAACAAATCTAGCTGCTTGAGTTTTGTGGAGGGATAAAGGATGGGCAAGTATATGTGTGAATATAGCCAGTGGATTGAGAATATGTGCACCTTTCCTGAAGATCACAGATTTTTAATCTTGTGATGCAGTTGATATGAGCAATGGAGTGTGGGTGTATTTCTCAGCTGTGTGTGTGTGTGGGGGGACTTGCACATGGGGGGGGATAGTTCATGTTCTTTCTCAATTGATTTCCTTGCTTTCCACTCCAGTGGCCTTTAAATAAAAGCCCAAGGTAATTATTTCTGTCCCTCCATGCTTGCTTCCTACATTCCATGGATGGGAATGGCAGCCTGTTTAATAAGTCATGATTATTAACAGGGCTCCCACCTCCAAGGAAAAGAGGAAGAGAATCTGTAAGTGATGTCAATGTTCACTTAGACATATTAGTGGTTTTGTTTTATGTGTATCTGAGGTCAGCTCTTGTTTTGTAACCTTCAGCAAGTAGTTGAATTAAGGGATAAACCCCAAGTATGCAGATCTAGCAGAAAATGAGCTGGTTTGCTTATATCAATAAAGGAAATTTTAATGAAAGGCAGATTATCTACTTTCCATAAAAGATGAGTTTAAATAGGTAGGTTGAATGATAATTAAAAAAAATTTTTTTTTAGTCTGAGATTGCAGGATGATTAGCACAAGGAATAAAGTTTTCATATGAGGGACCATCAGCACTGCTGAATAATGGCCTGGATAGCTTGCATTTTTTTTCCCACTTGTTTCATTTTTGTTTCACTTTTTTTGTTTCATTTTATTTCATTTGTTTCCATTATGTTACCAATTTTCCCAGGAGAGAAATTGTCTCTCTTTTTTTTTTTTCTATCTCCTACCTTTAGACTTCTGTAGATTTTTTTTTCTTTTCTTTTTTCTTTTTAAATGAAAGGATAGCTTATGTTGTAGCACCTGAGGGCAGCTAAGAATAACATTTTGGAGACTAACCCAACACATTTTTTCATTGCCAGGATCTTTGCTTTTGAATTGAACACAAAGCTTATAAAATGAATGTCTTTGTGTTCATCTTAGGTCTGTCAGAAGGATCCTGTCTCTGAAGGCAGCACAGTTCTCTGGAGTGGAAGAGGCTGGCTCACTCCTAGAACAAACACACTTGTCAATGGATAATGGGGTTTTTGCAAGCAAAAGCTGTGTTTGCTATGGGAAATCCCACTTAAGGGACCATTTGTTGCTTTCTGTAGGATCAAAGGCAAAGAAAGACTGAACTTGAATGCAGAAAGAGAAGAAGGGCTTGGGGGTTGATTCTTCTCATACTCCAAACTAAGGGACATTTGTGAGCCAGACCAAAACTTCTTTGTGTCACCGGGACCTCTTGGGCACAGAGGGCCCCAAACAAGTTGAACTGAAATAGGCCCCCACCAAGACATAATAAAAACAGCAAAAGTTAAAGAGAGAATTCTAAAGGCAGCAAGAGAAAAACAAAGAATTTATTATAAAGGAACCCCCATAAGGCTGTCAGCTGATTTCTCTGCAGAAACATTACAGGCCAGAAGAGCATGGCAAGATAGATTAAATGTTCTAATAGGGAAAAATCTGCAGCCTAAAATAATCTACCCAGCAAGCATAATATTTAAAATAGAAGGTGGAAAAAGTTTCTCCAACAAACAAAAACTAAAAGAATACAGCAACACTAAATCCATTCTAAAAGAAATACTGGAAGGGTTCCTCTAACAAAAAAACAACAAACAAACAAACAAATTAAAAAAAGGGAAGAAGAAATAGGATGGAGGAAATCATAATTGGAAAGTAATCACTTAAATAAGCCAGTATAGAGATCTAAAAAGGGGGGGGGGACAACTGTTGTAAAAGCAATGATAAACATAAAGAACAGCAAAAGGATAAACATGACGGCTTTATAAAATGACATCATAGAGTTCCTGCCATGGCACAGTGGAAACAGATCCTACTAGGAACCATGATGTTGCGGGTTTGATCCCTGGGCTTGCTCAGTGGGTTAAGGATCCAGCATTGCCATGAGCTTATGCAGCCTGGATCTGATGTTGCTGTGGCTGTGACACAGGCCGGCAGCTGTAGCTACAATTTGACCCCTAGCCTAGAAAACTCCTTATGCTGCAGATGTGGCAAAAAAAAAAAAAAAAAAAAAGACATCAAATCATAAAATGTGTGGAAGGAAAGAAAGAAGTTTTTTAAAAAAAAATGTAGTTGAGCACATATGACCATCAGGCTAAAGCAAACAAATATAGGATGGGGTTAACATACTTGAAAAACAGGGCAAACACAACTCAAAACCAAACAATAGTTCCCAAAACTAAAAAGAAGAGTATACAAAGAGTTCCTGGTATGGCTCAGTGGTGACAAACCTGACTAGAATCCATGACGATAGGGGTTTGATCCTTGGCCTTGCTCAGTGGGTTAAAGGATCTGGCATTGCCACGAGCTGTGGTGTAGGTTGCAGATGCAGCTCGGATCTGGCTTTGCTGGGGCTGTGGCAAAGGCCGGCGGCTACAGCTCTGATGTGACCCCTAGACCAGGAACTTCCATATGCTGTGAGTGGGGCCTTGAAAAAAAAAAAGGTGAGGACAAAAGCATAAAATAAAAGGAAATCATCAAATCAAACAAACAAAAAAAAAAAGGAAAGGAGAAACATAGGATAAACTGGAAAACAAGGCTTAAAATGTCAATAAATACATATTTGTCCATAATTACCTTAAATGTCAATGGACTGAAGGTTCCAGTCAAAGATACAGAGTGGCAGGCAGTATAAAAAAACAAGAGCCTACAATATGCTGTCTACAAGAGACTCACATTAGGGCAAAGGCCACATATAAACTGAAAGTGAGGGGACTGAAAAGGATATTTCATGTGAATGGAAGACAGAAAAGTGAGAGTTGCAATACTCCTATCAGGCAAAATAGACTTTAAAACAAATGCTTTAAAGAAAGACAAAGAAGGACACTATTTAATGATAAAAGGATCAATTCAAGAAGAGGACATTACATTTATCAATATATATGCCCCTAATATTGGACATGCAAGTACATTCAACAAATACTAATAGATATAAAAGCAGAAATGGATGGGAATACAACAATAGGTTTTAACACCTCACTCATATCAATGGACAGATCCTCTATACAGAAAATTAGTAAGGCAACAGAGATCCTAAATGACACAGTAGAAAAGTCAGACCTAATTGATATTTCCAGGATATTACATACAAAACAATAAGAATATATATTATTTTCAAAGGCACATGGTACATTCTCAAGGACTCATTGTTACTGGAGCATAAAACTAACCTCAAAAAATCAAAAAGTATAGAAAAAAATTCAAGTATCTTCTATGACCACAATGGCACAAAACTAGAAATCAACCACAGGAAAATAAATGAGAAAAAACTGACTATATGGAGACTGAAAAACATGCTACTAAAAAAAACCAATGGGTCAATGAGGAAATTAAAAGGTAAATTTAAAAAACACCCCAAAACATATGATAATGAAAACACAACCAGTCAAAATCTATGGGATGCCGCCAAAGCAGTATGTGGAGGGAAGTTCATAGTGATACAGGCCTTAATCATAGAAGAAGTAAATTCTAACCAACAACTTAATGTATCACCGAAAAGAATTAGAAAAAGAACAGACAAAACCTAAAGTCAGCAGAATAAAGGAAATCATAAAGATTAGAGAGGAAATCAATAAAATAGAGATTCAAAAACAATAGAAAAAAGTAAATAAAACCAGAGCTGTTCTTGAAAGGGTCAACAAAATTAACAAACCCCTGCCCAGACTCATCAAGAAGAGGAGAGAAAGAACTCAAATAAACATAATACAAAATGAAAAGGAGAAGTCTCATTGGATACCATGGAAACACAAAAGACCTATAACAGAACACTCTGAACAATTATATGCTAACAAATTTGACAACCTATATAAAATGGGCAACTTTCTAGAGACATACAGCCCACCAAAACTAAATCACGAAGAAATAGATCATTAAAAAATATCCATCACTAGAAATGAAATTGAATATGTAATAAAACCCTCCCCACAAACAAACGTCCAGGACCAGATGGCTTCACAGACAAATTCTACCAAACACACAAAGAAGAACTTCTACCCATCCTTCTTAAACTTTTCCAAAAATTTGAAAAAAGAATAATCCCAAAGACATACTACAAAACCACAATCACCCTAATGCCAAAAATGGACAAAAATACTGCAAAAAATATTATAGACCAATATATATGATAAATATAGAGGCAAAAATTCTCAAAAAACTTTTAGCCAGATGAATCCAACAACATATGAAATAGATCACATACCATGACCAAAAGAGATTCATCTCAAATCACAAGGATAGTTCAACACAGACAAATAAATCAACACACCACATTAAAGAAGACACATCAAAAACCACATGATCATCTCAAAAGATGCAGAAAAACATTTGACAAATACCAGCATGCATTCATGATAAAAAACTTTTATCAAAGTGGGTATCAGGGGACTTATCTTAATATAACAAAAGCCGTTTATGACAAACACACAGCCAATATAATGCTCAAAGAGAAAAGCTGGAATGCCTTACCTGTAAAATCTGGAACAAGACAGGGATGCCCATTCTCACCACTCTGATTCAACACAGTATGGGAAGTCCTAGCCATAGCAATCAGACAGACAAAAGAAAAGGTATCTGAATTGGAAAGGAAGAGGGAAAACTGTCACTCTGTGCAGATGACAGGATACTATATATAGAAAACCCTAAAGACTCCACGTAAGAACTGTTATTTCTGATCAATGAAATCAATAGAGTAGCAGGTACAAGACTAACATTCAGAAATCGGTTGCATTTCTGTATATAACAGTGAAATATTAGAAAAGGAATTTCTTTTTTCTTTTTTTGTCTTCTTGCCTTTTCTAGGGCCGTACTCAGGGCACATGGAGGTTCCCAGGCTAGGGGTCTAATTGGAGCTGTAGCCACGGGATCCGAGCCGCGTCTGCAACCTACACCACAGCTCACGGCAACGCCAGATCCTTAACCCACTGAGCAAGCCCAGGGATTGAACCCACCACCTCATGGTTCCTAGTCAGATTCAGTAACCACTGAGCCATGATGGGAACTCCAGAAAAGGAATTTATAATTTTAAATTGCACCCCCCAAAAAAAAAAAAAATACCTAGGAATAAACCTGACCAAGGAGGTGAAAGACATAGGCTGAGAGGTATATAAAACATTCATCAAGGAAATTAAAGAGGATTCAAAGAAATGGTAAGATATCCCACGCTCCCTGACAGGAAGAATTAATCTCCTAAAAATGGTCCATACCAGCCAAAGTGATGGGCAGATTCTATGTAATCCCTATCAAGTTACCTGTGAGATTTTTCACACAACTAAAACAATCCAAAAACTTATATGGAACACAAAAGACCTAGAATTGCCAAAGCAATCCTGAGGAATAAAAACCAAGCAGGAGGCATTAGTTTCTCAGAAGTCAGACAGTATTACGAGACAGTGTGGTACCGGTACAAAAACAGACACACAGACCAACGGAACAGAATAGAGATGAGAAGTAAACCCAGACACCTATGGTCAATTACTCTTCGACAAAGGAGGCAAGAATATAAGATGGGAAAAAGACAGTCTCTTCAGCAAGTGGTGCTGGGAAAACTGGACAGCTGAAGGTAAATCAATGAAACAAGAACATACCCTCATACCACGCACAAAAGTAAACTTGAAATGACAAAGACTTAAATAAAAGACACCATAAAACTCACAGAAAAGAACATAGGAAAAACATTCTCTGACATCATCCTTGCAAATGTTTTCTTAGGTGGTGGTCTCCATGGCTTTGGGGAAAGACCTGGACTTGGGGAGCAAGAAGGGTTCCTGGCCCGTGCCCTTGGAGTCCACCAGGTAGGTGGCCATGTATACCTGTGGTGGAGCCCACCACAGCCATTTGAGGAGCCTGAGGCTGAGCCTCAGGCTGACAAAACCAACGGAAGCACAGCGCATAGCAAACCAGTCTGCTGCGGTGTCACACAATGCAGCTGATGCAGCATAAGGGCAAAACCCCCAGGAGAGCTAGGCTGCCCCTCCTTCTGTGCCAAATGGCCTCTGCCTGCCAGCTTTAGCTCCTGGACGGCCTTGGGCCCACCGCCACCTGTAAATCAGCTCCCTGCCCTCATGGCCCTTGTCCTGAGAGGTGGTCTGCAGGTGGTTTGGAGGAGCGGTGGAGGGGACATCAACCAAGGTGGTGAGTGGTGCAGAAGGGGGGCAGGCTGCCAGCGGGTCAGGGCACCAAAGGGCGCTTCTGTAGCCGGCTAAGCTGCCTCCTGCCCGCCGGTCCTTGACTGCTGCTGTTGCTATCACCAACCCCTGCTAGCTGCAAGCACTCCAGCCTCGCCTGCATCTGTGGGGTGCTGAGCCAGGCCCACATCCTCAGGCATCTGCCTGCATCGCCCAGGACCTTGCGCCACATTCCAGGCCAAGCCTGCAGGCTGCGAACCACCATTCGAGGGGATGGGGGTTGGAGGGGTGGAGGGGTGTGGCCTAGGCGCTGCCCATCACCCGGCCTATGGCACCAAAGTCCTAAGGTGCTGTTCTGCAAGTCCCTGCAAGGTGCACCAGTTGTCCATCTGCCTGCAGCCAAGCCTTGGCCAGCACTGGCTGGGAGAGAGCAATCTGATGGGGAGGGCAGTGGTGGGGCTGGCCTGACTGCCCAGCCTGCAGCTCTGTGTTGACTCCCCACCCAAGTCAAAGCCTGTGAGCAGCGCAGCCTGGCGCTGAAGGCCCGGGACAGGGTCCAGTGGGGTGCCCAAAGTGGGTGCTAACCAACAGCCACAGGAGATTCCAAAGCACTGCCTGGAGCCCCTGCTTCTTCCTGCTTGAAGGGGAGATGTGAAAGGGAGAGCCAGCTGTTGAGGATCCCAGGGAACAGCGACCTTGGGGCAGTAGGTGGCTCCAGGCATGAGGGAGGGGTGTGTGCGTGTGTGTGTGGGGTGTATGTGTGTGTGGTGTGTGTGTGTGTGTGTGTGTGTGTGTGTGTGTGTCTCTGTCTGTGTTCCTAGACACCACAGGCTGGGCCTCAGGCTCAGTAGCACCAACACCTAATGCTGGTTTTCTTTTTTTCTTTTCTTTTTCTTTCCCTTTCTTTCTTTTTCTCCCTTCCCTCCCTTCCTCTTTCTTCCTTTCTTTTTCTTTCTTCTTCCTTCCTTTCCTCCCCTCCCTCCCATTTTTAGGGCCAAACCTGCAGCATAGTTTCCTGGCTACAGGTTGAATGGGAGCCACAGCCACAGGAAGCAGGATGTGAGGGGCATCTGTGACCTACACCACAGAGCAGGGCAACCCTGGATCCTTTAACCCACTGAGCCAGTCCAGGGATCCAGCTGCATACTCATGGACACTAGTTGGGCTGGTTACCACTGAGTCACAATGGGAACTTCCTAATGGTGATTTTCTAAAGCATAAAGATACATACATGTTCCAAGCAAAACCATGCTTGGAAGTATGTAGCAAAAGCAGCTCTGCATCCACTAAGCCAGTCAGTCTCCTGCACTGATTGATGCAGGGGTGGGGTGTCAGAGACACTGCAGGCTGCAGTATCTGGTGGGAGGGTGTCCCAGAGCGCCTCTGCCTGACCAGGAGGGCTGCTGGATGGAGAGCCCTCTCCCTCCAACTTTCTGAGAGAGTCTGATTGTCGACTTCAAACAAAACTAAAGTAAAATCTGAAAATGGAGAGCTGTTTTATCTGGGGCAAAATGAGGACTTAAGCCTGGCAGGCAGCATCTCAAGTAAACCTGAGAAAACTGCTCAGAGGAGGTGAGGAGGGAGTTGGGATATACAGGAGTTTTTGCAACCAAGGGCAGGCAGGAGGAACAAAAACTTACTGCTAATAACAGAAAACCAGATTTTTCAAGGACCTGAGTGCTTTTCTGTGGGAAGATGCAAAGGTCTGGGCTCCCTGAAATCATTCCTTTGACATGCACCTCAGTTATCTGGGGCCAGGATCTTGTGATTTCACAGCCTGAGTTCCCTCAGGGAAACTTAGGAGGGGCTGCAATGTGATGGCTGCTAGCTGGCAGGTATTCTTTGTTTCCTTCCTGAGAGCCCTGAGGGCTCACCTGCTCACCCCTGGAGGTGGCTGCAGGCACTGATGACTGTGACATCCTTTGTTTTTGCTTTGTTTTGTTTTTTAAATGGCCAGGCCATTTTTCAGATAGCTCTAAAATAGCTCTCCAAAGAGGCAGGGGGAAATAATACCAGTGTATATGAGATCAAGGTGAAGGGGGAGGT
>PVHT021183667.1:0-62323 GCA_004024745.2 Catagonus wagneri
CTAGGGGTCTAATCGGAGCTGTGGCCACTGGCCTACACCGCAGCCACAGCAACGCAGGATCCGAGCCGCGTCTGCAACCTACACCACAGCTCACGGCAACGCCGGATCGTTAACCCACTGAGCAAGGGCAGGGATCGAACCCGCAACCTCATGGTTCCTAGTCGGATTCTTTAACCACTGCGCCACGACGGGAACTCCCTGAGTGGCATTTTAAATGAACAACGCACCTGCCCGCCTTCCTGGGCAGAGCTGCCCTGTGGCAAAGAGGGCAAAGTTTAGATCACTGTAAGCAGGTCAGAGCTGGTGGGAGCTAGGAGACCCAGGGTGTTCTTTCATTTTAGACTTCCAGGCTGAGGCCAACATCTGTATCTGGCCTTTAGAGATGAAAAGTCTCTTTGTGACTCAAACCCAGAATTTGTTCTATGGCCGCTGAGACTCCCTCCCACCAGGACAGCCCTCCTCGGGGTCTGTCCCTTCTCCCCCACTGCAGTGCAGGTCACCGCTTGCCCGTGCCAGCATGGACCTGGGTGCTACTGGTCATGTTCCCTCTCTCCAGGGGGTGGTGAGCAGGAGGCCGGGACCACAGGGCAGGGAGAGATTTTCGAGAGTGTGGACTGCTCCTGTAAAAGTCAGCACGGTAGGGGGTCAGGCAGGAAGAGTATTTCAGGCTGAGGGAACAGCATAAGCAAAGGCTCAGAGGTGAGAGGGCTTGGTGCAGTGTGAAGGCTGGTGTCCTAGAGCTCTGAGGTGGAGGGCAGGGATCTAAGTTGAAGTGGGAGATGGGATTCTGGTCTTGTGGAGTTTTTTTTTGTTTTTGTTTTCTCTTTTTGCCTTTTCTAGGGCCGCACCTGCGGCATATGGAGGTTCCCAGGCTAGGGGTCTAATTGGAGCTGTTGCTGCTGGCCTTCGCCACAGCCACAGCAACGTGGGATCCGAGCCGCGTCTGTGACCTACACCATAGCCCATGGTAACGCCAGATCCTTAACCCACTGAGCAAGGCCAGGGATCGAACCCGTAACCTCATGGTTCCCAGTCAGATTCTTTAACCACTGAGCTACGACTGGAACTCCTCGCAGAGTGTTTTGAATGCTCTGCGGAGGGCCCCGCTCTTCATACCGAGGGCAGTGGGGAGCCGGCAAGGGTGCCCAGGCAGAGAGGGGCAAGATTGGAGGGCACCAGGGTGCATGAGAGGGGACCCTTGAGAGGCTGGGACAGTGTCCTCAGGAGCAGAGGTGAGGAGCAGAGGGACTGAGGCTAAGGGGCTGACTCGGAGGCCTCCCTGAAGACAGGCCTGGGGACCGAGTGGGTCCCCCACTTCCGCTCCTCGCTGGGGGATGGCCAGCTGCACTGGTGACCACACCAAGCAGCTGGGGTCTCGGGTCTGCCCTGGGGGGTGCGGGTGCCGGTTCTAGGTGCCCTGGGGAGGGCAGCAGGAAGGCCTCCCAGGAGCTTGGGAGCGGCTCCAGCTCCGCCCTCTGCACGCGAGGCGGCCCCGCCCTGCCCCCCCCCACGCGCTCTGGCCCCCAGGCTTGGCACCGCAGCATGGCACCTGCATAGCACAGCGGGTGAGAAGGGGAGGAAGTGAGAGAGTCTGCGTTCACCCTCCAAGCTTCCACTCTGCTAATTAAACCGTTTCCTGATAAAACTCAGACTTTCAGGGATGGGTGTGGGAGCCAGTCTGCGGGCGGCTGTAGGAGCCCACACCACCCGGCCGGGGGCCTGGACCCCTGCCGGCGCCCCCCTCACAGGCAGACCACTGGGAACCGCGTGTGCAGAGCCCAGAGCAGAGAAGCCAGCGGCTCCAGCGTCCCAGGAAGCCACTCTTCGGGGACGGAGCTTATCTGGAGAAAAAAATGTGGGGCTCCCACTGTGACGGCTCTCCTCTTCCCCTCCTTCGACATGTGGGCCGGGGCCAGCCCCCGGGGAGCAGGGGCAGCTATGGCCAGAGGTGGCCTGGGACTTTATTCCCATCCCTGGTGCTGGGCTGGCAGAGCAGGCCAGGGGCCACACCTGCGCTGTCTGGGGGCTCTGGCAACTTAGCTGTACCAAGCACTTCAGGGTGCTGTCCCCACAATGTGGCTGAGCAGTGGGGATCTAGAAAGGCCACAGAGTGGGCACTGTCATCTGGGCAGTGGCAAGACAGAAGAGCCGGCAGACGCCTGAAGAGGCCTCTGGTGCCTGGAGTACACTCGTGTCTCTGAAATCTCCGAGCCAGCGAGCCACGGGAACTGCGAGAGGGGGCATGGGCCAGCCAAGGGCGGCTGGCACTCAGCCGGGGTCGTGACCGCTGCTCTCAGCCTCTGGGCGGGGAGGCCCTTGAGGGGGCTCGGCGGCCCTGCCTTGGGGGGGGTGCTGTCCTGCCCCCACGGAGGGCCGCAGTGGCCAGAGTCCGCCCATGCTAGACAGAGGACATTCCTGGCCTTTGCCCTCGGCCTGAGGTTCCCAGGAAAGAGCTGGCTACTGGCCCCATCTACCCCGCAGGGCGTGTTGTAACTTGGTTCCCATACGCGAGGGTCTGTGTCCAGCCCGTGGCAGCCTAGCGAAGACGAGTCTGGTACAGCCAGCGAAGGCCAGGCCTTTCTCTGGAAATTGGTCTGCTTTTGCCAACAGAACAGTGGCTATGTCTTTCCCGCCATGCCCCACTGTGAGCTCTTAGCTGAGTGGGCCCTCAGCGGATGCGGGCGGTGGGAGCCCCAGTTAGAAGCCCCCGTCCCCTCCAGGTCACTGGCCGGCTTCCGCGTGCTCTCACCCAGGCCCCAGACCACCCTGCCCGTAAGATGGGCCCCACGCGGTGTACAGGCCATAGCTCTCGAGCAGGTGTTTGAAGCAGGACTTTGCTGGTATGTCTGGTGGAATTGGGGACCATGGAGGTCGTGGTCATGGTTAGAGGCCTCCCAGGCAGCAGGCTGAGGAGCTCGGAGAACCTAGACTCTGCTTAAAGTTCCCCTCCTCTGTCACCTCTGCCCTCGGCTCCCTCTCCAGCCTCAGACCCGTATGGGCACAGGCAGGTGCCCAGGGTTGAGCATACACCCTCGGGACCGTCAGCACCCTGGCGACCATCCCCACCCTGCCAGCTGCTGCATTCAAAACGCCAGTCCTCCCTAGACCTCCACCACTGACCACCCGTAGAGCCGTGAGCTGGGGACTCCAGGTCACACACCTGCAGCCTCCAACTTACTCAGGTACAGCTGGTGGAAGCTGCCTTTTCTTCCAAAAGTGTCCCCGTTCCTCTCGCCAGCTGTGCCAACCTCCCACCCCAAGGGACAGGCTCCCTCTTGCCCAGCTCCCCCCAGCTCTTCAGTTTCCCTGCGCCAGCAGAAGCCGGTGCCAAGGGGTTTCCGCCTCTGTGTTGGAAATCTCTCACCCCGCCTCCTTCCCGTAAACTCACCCTCTAGCCGGGAGTAGCGTCGCGCGCCCAGGCCAGGCGGCCAGACTTTGTTAATATTTACAGCAAGTGGCTCAGGAAGCTATTAGCTTCCTTTTCTTGTTGTTAATTGAAAGAGGAGAAAATGGTTGTAGCACTTCAAAAGGACTTAAAGCAGAGCCTGAGAGACCAGCCGAACCGGGAGGCAGGGAAAAGAGGGAGACTGTTTTAAAGAAAGAAAGGAAGCCTACACCTCACACGAGGGTGGACTGGACGGATGCTCCCGCCCGGCTCCGCAGCCGCCTGGCTTTCCTCTGAGGTTTCCTCGTTGCCGCTCATTGTATATTTTCCTTTTCATCTGGGAATCTGCCTTAAGGATAGAGAAAGGAAGAAAGAGGATGCACGGTGCACTTTGTTAATAACAGGCCTCTTTGAAGCTGCGACTAACAGGGCCCTGGGTACCTTTGCTCCTGGAGCACATGGGCCGGCCTCGCCCGGCAGCCTCGCCTCCCAGGATACAGGCCCAGACGGGGAGCATCAGGCTAAAGAGATTCCTGGCCCCTGACCTGGTTATGACCTCGTGGAAGCGCTTGGGCCTCAGAACCTCCCTCACCCACACGGGCCCCAGGGACAGCAAAGGCTGCCATGGTCACGGGGCGTGGGAGGACTTTCTGCATCCTGGTGGGCAAGGAGCTGGGGGTCCAGCATTGCCAGGTCTCCAGCCTCCGTGTTCGGCCTCCCCCAGCCCCACTCCTAGAGAGAAATGACTCCTCTACTGTACGTGTCTGGTTACCTTCTGGAGTCTGACCTATGACGCAAGCAACCAAACGGCTCTGCCAGTCTCCCTGCAGCCAGATAGGGGCAGGTGGGGTGACTCGAAAGGTCTTAGCTCTGGGGTTCTGGCTAACTCGTGCTCCCTCCTCCAGGAAGCCTTCCCTGACTGCCACCCCCCCACCCCGGTCCCCAGACTGCTTTAGAATGGCCTCCTGGGCTCCCCTGGCTTCCTGCTCTCTGCTATCCTGGCCTCCTCTGTGTCTGCAGAACAGGGTGGCCGACAGCTCCAGGCGTGGAGGACCCCAGCTCCCGGGTCTGGGCGGGCCACATTCAAGGAGGGAGAGACAGCACATTAAAGGAGGGTCTCTCCCACCTGCTCCTTCTCTGCTTCTGCCCCGGTCGGACCAGACAGGAACCCTGTTCAGTCTGGGCTCCGGGAGATGCACAGCCACACTGACGGCAGGAGGCCCAGGGGGTGGGAGGCGGCTAGGACAGTGACGGGGGGCAGTGACGGGGTCAGGGCGGGGTGGGACAGTTCAGGGGAGATGGCCGATCCCCTGCCCACTGTTTTCTGGACAGGTGACCTGGACACGGAAGACCAACCTACTCTGGGAGGGATTCAGTTAAGAGAGAAATCTGTAACAGGAGAGGTGCCCCGAGATGGGCCACATTGCCCCTGCGGGGGTGCCCTAGCCGCCACGTGGCGGTGAGGGGGGCCCGGGGTGAACACGTCGGGCGGGGCCTAGCCAGCCCAGGCCTCCTTCCCTGGAGGTCTGCTCTAACAGCTGTTCCCTCTGGCTACCCCCACTCAGCCTCGTCCCAGCCCTGGCCCCGGCCCCTGCCCCTCCACCCTGGACTCACATCGTCTTTAACCCCCGCCGGTGACCTCTTAAGGGTAAAGGCTGTGTGTGTCCCCAGCAGTGACAGCTTAGCTAACCCGACTGAGTTCTCTCTTTTTTTTTTTTTTGTCTTTGTGCCTTATCTAGGGCTACACCCGCGGCATATGGAGGTTCCCAGGCTAGGGGTCTAACAGGAGCTGTAGCCGCCGGCCTACACCACAGCCACAGCAACATGGGATCCGAGCCATGTCTGCAACCTACACCACAGCTCACGGCAACGCCGGATCCTTAACCCACTGAGCAAGGCCAGGGATCAAACCCACTACCTCATGGTTCCTAGTCAGGTTCGTTTCCACTGAGCCACAGCGGGAACTCCCCGATTGAGTTCTGACGATAGCCGAGGCACACAGAGCTAAGTGCTTCGCATGGATGATTATACTAATACAGTAACAACAGCAGCAGCAACCCCGTATTAAGCCTGAGGCGGGCCCTGTTCTTACATCACCTCATCACTGAATCCACAGGCACTATTATTACCGTCTCAGTTCTCCACCTGAGGAAACAGATGTTCAGGAGCCTGCCCAAGGTTGCACAGTGGGTCCGCTGTGGAGCCCGAACACAAACCCACTCTGGTCTGGCCTCTGTGCTCGAGGCACGTCTCCCGTGTGGCCAGGAGGACACAGGGCGGCGCTTCCCAACTCAGTCTGTGGGGCACATAGTGTGTTAAAGGCTCTGAGAAGTCCCGTCTCAAAGATACCAGTTGAACTGTGTTTGCTCTCCGCTATGGCCTGATAACCTCCCAGGATTTGCATGTTCTTCCAAACACGCCTTGGGACACGCAGTAGGAAGGTTGGCGAGTGTCTGCTGTGTGCCCGCGCGGGGCAGTGGCGAGGGCCAGCATGTCTCTGCCCTCAGCCCCCCAGGCCCCGCTCAGTGCCTGGCGCACAGGAGGCACACACGCCAGGAAGGGAGGGAACGGGTGTGTAGGTGAGCTGGGCTGGGGCCATGGCAAGCCTCGGGTCCTGGCCAGACACAGCCTCTGTCCTGAGCCGCCCCTCTCCTCCTCCAGCCCCGGACCTGGTGTCGCCCCTTCTGACCACACCCAGCCTCATCCCTCCTCGGGGGCCAGGCCCAAGCAGCCGCTCCTCACCGGCCCCATCGTGTCTCTTGGCCAGGGGGAGCCCTCTGCCCCCGCCGCAGGGCACGTCCCTCCCCTTCCCTTCCAGCTCTGTGGCTCCGGCCTTGACATTCCAATCACATCCTCCAGCCCTGCCTGGAATACTAATTCTCCCAAGATGAAACCGTCCGTGTTTAATTTTTTTAAGAGCCAGGCAGAAAGAAAAGACAAAAAAGGGAGGCATTGGTGGTGGAAGTTGGGGCCCTCCTTGAAGCTGTGTTCAGAGCTTGTCTGGGCGGTTGCCTTGAGAATGTGGGGTGCCACCCCCTCCCCGTGGTCACGCCAGCCCTGGGAGGGACAGGAGGGGGCTGGCCCTGTGCATGCTACTAGCTAGCCCAGGACCTCCTGATAGTCCCCCAAAATAGGCCAAGCAGGAGGGCAGCCCATTTTCCAGTGGGTGGGGACAGGGGCGGGGGCCCAGGCTGGCCTTCTGAACACACTGGGCAGGCTGCAGGCCTTGGGCTGGGAGGCCTTCAGAAGGGAGAGCCCTAATTCAGAGGGGCAGCCAGGCTACCTCTCCCCTGGCCATTGTTTGCAAATTCGGTTTCTGCCCAGCTCCCTTCAGAAAAGGAGCCTGCGGGGGTCCCCCGATGGGGCTGGGGTCACAGCGGGAATAGAGGGAGGGCTGGGAGGCAGGGGCCAGATGACCTTGGATGAGCCCGTCAGTTCTTGGGGCCTCAGCTGCCTCCTTGAGGCACTAGGCTAGGAGGGCGGGGACAGGAGGAACAGGTGGTTAACAGCCCTGGAGACAGAGGTCGGGTCGAACCCCTTGTGCAACTTCAGCAGCTGTTACTTGGGGCCAGTGTGTCACGTCTCTGAGCGGCCGGGCATCCACGAGGCGGCGTAATGGGGGACCCGCCCTCCTGGCCGGCGGTGACAACCCCAGGAGGCGCCGCGTGGGTGCTCTGAGGACCAGCTGGCCCTCTGCGCTCTTACAGAAGCTCCAGTGGTGATGATGTGTGTAACCTCTGAGACAGGTGCTCTCAGTAAACTCTCCCCTCGGCGCCCCCCGCCCCGCACGCTGCCTGGGAGACCCACTCCCTCCGGCGGCCCCTCTCCCCCAGCCTCGGCCCGCGGGTGAGCTTAGCTCGGTGCCACCTCCCCTTCACATCCGTGTCCCCAGAGGGAAGAATGAAATTGTAATGGCAGGAAACATGACAGAACATGAAACATGATGAAATCGGCTGTGTAAGTTATGAAATCCAAGTCACAGCCCTGTGTTTCGGCAGCAGGGGAAACGCCGGCAAAGGCTCCTGGGGCCCCAGACCCCGGGGTGGACGCCTCCGGGCCCCGGAACCTCTTCAATGGGGGCTGTGAGTGGTGGCCGCTGGTGGCTCCAGCTGCCCCGCCAGCCACTCCTGCCCTCTCCCTCCTCCTCCAGCATGCAGGGTCCCAGAAACCACTGACCGACCGCGAGGCCTCAGTGAGACACCACTCTGCAAGATTTCTGCCCTGGAGCCCGCCGCCGGCTGGTGCCTCCCCCTGCCCTCCCCTGGTTCCCAGTCTCTCTCGGGAAAAATCCAGAAGCTCAGGCATAGGTACCCCTGCCTCAGGCCCTGCCCCCTGGGGTCCCACATGAGACAAGCCCCAACCCAGTTGGTGAAGAGACCCGCTGCTCTTCCTGTGCCCCATTTCCTCCGTGTCACGATGCCTCTGGCTCAGAATATGGGCCCGACTGGTGGTCAGGGACAAGCCCGGGGCCAGTCAGCCCTTTAGCTGCCGGCTCCCCTCCGCTCTCTTTCAGGGCTGCCCTGCGGCCAGTGCTCGAGCTCCCACTTCTGCCTCCTCCCCCGTGGGCTGGGCCGCCAGCCTCCCTCCCCAGCCCCCGCCCCGGCCCCTGCGCAGCCACCTGTGAGCACAGCACTAGTGCAGGGAGGGTGACTCCAAACAATTTTTTGGCCACCTCCCCTCTGCTGCGGGGGCTGCATTGTAAATTATTATCGACCCAAAGACAGCCTGGGCTGGCGATGACGAGATGGGGAAATAAAGTACTGGGCTCAATAATTGCGCCCTGCTGCCTAAATTTACTTATTTGCGGCTTTCCTGCCCACTAGGAAACGCGACAATAAATAACTGCCAACTATTAGGCTCCTGGTCGGGAGGAAAAACACCCTTGGATCCATTTCCCCGGGGCGGGGGAGGGCTGGAGACCCCGCACGCCCTGCCTATCCACCCGTCTGGGTGCGGTTGGCCTTTCCCAGGCCCACTTCCCCAGGCGGAGGGGGAGACGGAGGCTCAGAGATGTGAGGTCCCTTGGCCCATGTCCAGGGGGACCCTCAGATCCTGATTGGCCAGGGACTTTTCCAGTTTTAGCACAAATCCTGGGCAGCCTGGGACAGCCGGTCACCCTGCCCTTGTCTCACAGCAGAGTCGAGACCAAGACCCTGCTGTTTCCGACCCAGAGCTTCCCTGTGCTCTTAACCCACATAAACCGTCTTTACCCTCACTCGCCTACATCCTGCTCCAAGGCCCTGAGACTTCGAGGGGTCCTGCACGCTGTCCCTTCAGATTATTCTCCCGCCTGCTCTGGGCCCAGGAGGCTGTGGTCACCAGCGGGCTCCTGGAGCCCTGGCTTCCGGCCGGCTTGGCCGTGGGGAGCCCCAGCAGCCGCACAGAGGGAGGGAGGGGAGCCAGGTGGAGCGTGGCCCCTCCAGCAGCCTCCCTCTCTGGGCTTCTCTCTCTGGGCTGGTAACCACTGTCCCCCTCCCTCAGGCCTGCGTGGCGACTGTCCCAACTGCGGCCAGCCCAGAGCGCCTCCCCTTCCCAGGCTGGTTCCCCTATCCCTCTGACCCTGTCCATGGCTTTGTGAGCAGCCCCTCCAGGACGCTCTGACCCCTGCCAAGTGAAAAAGAAGAACCGCCTCCACCTCCTGAGGGCTTACTGTGTGCCGTGCACGTTCAAAGTCTTTTTCTGTCCGCAGTGACTCACTTCATACTCTTAATGACCCTGCGAGGAAGCATGTGGCTCCCCTTTTCACAGACGAGGCAGCCGAGCCCAGAGAGGTTAAGTGACTTGCCCTGGGTCACACAGCTGATAAGCCAGCCTGGCTCTGAGTCTCCCGATGGAAAAATGAAAACCTAGAGAGGAGGAAGGATCTGCTTAAGGTCTTAAGATCAAGAGACAAATGGTAAAGGGCTGTGCACCCTGGAGCCACAGGGACAAGAGGTGGTGCCGTCGGGAACTGCCAGGCAGACAGAGTGCAGCCCCTCACAGGCGTCCTGGTGCCAGAATGGATGCTGTGGGTACCTGCTAGCAGGATGCTAGAGATGGGATGCGGAAGCCAGGGGGTGCTGGGCACTACGATGAAAGGAGGAGGCTGTGCTGAGCCCTCTGGGGCTGCAGGGGGACACAGATACCCCGTGGGGAGCCCTGAGCTGGGCATCCCTGCCCAGGAGAGCACAGGGACTAAGGCAGTACATGGCTCCAGTGATCACAGCCACGGTCCCGGCTGCCACATGCCGGTGAGAGTAGAGGCAAGCAGGGGAAGGCGAGGCTGGCGGTTACTGACGCCCCCGCCCCACCTTGTCCGCTGAGGCCCACCCTCCCACGCGGCAGCCCCACCAGGAGTATCTTTGTGCCTCCCTTTCACAGGTGAGGAATCGAAGGGCTTCTAGGGCAGCACGTCTGGGGTCTCACAGCCTCAGGGGGGCAGAGCTGGGGCTGGACCTGGCCTCCCTGCCCCCAGGTCCCTGCTGCCCCACCCCAGCCCTGCCTGGCAGCCACGCCTCTAGACGCACAGGCCCCTGCATCTCCTGGTTACGGCTCCCCAGGGCACCCACTTGGTGTCTCCCTGGGGCCCACGCAGCTTCAGTCGCCCCACCTGGAGAGTCCCCGGGGGCTCCACATTATTTTTGCAAGCACTAGCTGAGTAAGAGTCCCCGGGGGCCCTGGGGTGGGGGCAGGGGACTCACAGGGGTCCGAGGAGAATGGGAAGAGCCAGAGGAGGAGGCTGGGAGAGGCCGATGGCGATGGGGGGCAGTGCTGATGTGGGACCCTGTCTGTCTAGCCACACCAAGCTGGGTGACCTTGGGCAGAGTCCTCCCTGGGTTCTCGAACAGCCTGGACCCTCTCCTGACACAACCTGGGCCCCTCCTGCCTCTCCCTCGCCCCAGAAGCTAGGGGGCGCTAAGCCATCGCCCACCCCTGTTCGCAAGGAAAGTGATAGGTGAACCCGGTAGTTCGGAGAGGTCCCCACTAGGCCAGGCATCCCACCTCCAATTATCCACATCCCGGCTTAGGGAGTGAGGCGGCCAGGATGCTGGCTCCAGCTGTGCCCAATCCACAGGCCACTGTCACCTTGGGGCATCTGTGGCCGTGCCTGGCAGCCTGGACCTGGACCAGGGGGTGGTGAGGGTGAGGGGTGCACGCAGCTAGACCCTGCCCGTTCTAGGGCTCGGCAAACACGGCCTGCTTGGTGGGAGCCACACACCCCAGCCCCTCCCTTGGTCCAGGTTGTCCTGTTGCCCTCAGCAAGGGGCTTGGGTGGGGGTGGGGCACGGCGGAAGAGGAGTGAAGTCTGGGTGGTGAGCCCATGGAGGGGGCCCCCCTGCCCTGATCTGCTCCCCCCCCGCCCGTTCCCTCCCTGAGCAGCGGAAGCAGGACTTGCAGGGGGCTTGTTTTCCTTCTTAGATCCTGGGGGTCTTCCAGAAGGCCTGGTCCTGGGCACTGAGGTGGGGCTGGGGCCTCAGTGGAGCAGGCGGCCTGCCCGCTTGGGCTTGCAGGCGCATGCACGTGCCCTTCTGCCGGACCTGCAGATCCCGGCCTCACGTCACCGCGCCGTCATGTATTTTAATGCCTCTGTGGTCCACGTTTGGGTGCAGGTGAAATACGGCCCGCGTTGTTTACCGGTGGGGATGTTAACAGTGCGCTACTGGCGTGGGACGAACATGCATCTGGGGGCATAGATGAGGTGGCAGCACCCAGGAGGTGGCCGCGTGGCTGCTGTGCAGGGTCGTGAAGGGTAGGGAGCCAGGCACCCTGCTTGCGCCAGACTCAGCATGTGCCGGGGGCATCAGCCAGGAGACATGGGGGGAGCCGGGGAAGAGGTCTCTACGAGGAAAAGGCTTCTCCGGTTTTCCTCTTTGCAGCCCTGCCGTGGAGGAGCGAGGACAGTGTCGGTCGGCCCTGCCAGGTCAGGAAGGGCTGGCAGGCCCCCTCCTAACATCACTTCCCTTGTGGCTGCAGAAGTCACAGGGGGCGGGAGGAAGGAGGGCGAAGTCAGGGTCCGGGGGGGGCACATCTGGACGAGTCACAAGCCCCTCCATGCTGTCACGTGTGCTGCGGGCACGCTAACGCTCCCTCCTTCTCTCCTTGCTCACACATGACCCAGCATGTACAGCGTGGTACCTGGGCAGGGCAGGAGTCAGCAGGCCGGGAGGAGGCTGGCTCTGGGAGCTTCAGAGAGAAGCCCACCCACCTGGGGGCAGGTGGAAGGCAAGCATATGCGCGGGCGGGGTCTGCACTTCATCCTGAGGGCAGCGGGGTGCCTGGGGTGGGGGGGCAGGTCTTAGCTGGATGTGAGAGTAGAAAGCGGAGAAGGGTGGTCTGGGGCTGGCATGGGGCTGTTCTGTGCTCTGGGCTGGGGGCGGTCACTGTGCGCCAAACGTGCAGATAGACTTCCCCGCGCGGGCACGTCTGGGTGTGGCTGACCGTGCGCCTTGCACCTAAAACGGTAAACCGACAACTGCGGGACGCTTCTCTTGGCCCTGCACAGAGGGCCTTGGGCAGGGCGGCCAAGCCCCTCGCTCCCCGCTCCAGCCCTGGGGCTCCAGCCTGGGGCTCCTGTCACACGCCAGGTGCAGCCCCCAGAGCTCCTTGGAGGGAGGCCCCCATTGGTCCTGCAGTGGCCGCCCCGCCTGCTGCTCCTCTTCAGATACTAGGCGCCTCCCTGTCTTCTGGGGGCAGGGGCTATGGGACAGGAAGGAGCCCCCCAGCCCCGCCTCTCTGGCAGCGCAGGCCCCGCCTCTCTGGCAGCGCAGGCGGTGGTGGGGCCCAGAGGGGCCCACTTCCTTTGTCTCCATCACCTTCCTAATCGCCCACTGGGACCCCCCCCCCACTGCACAGCCCGGCAGACTCAGGCCAGAGAAGTTCGGAAACCCACCTGAGCGGGCCTGTCCAGGAAGAGATGGAGCTCTGCTTCGAACCCGGGCCTTTCTGAGAGCAGAGCCACTCCTGGCCCCACTGGGACTGGCCCAGGCCTTCAGGGCCCCCAGCTGATGATACCAAGCTTCCACCTGGGACATCCAGGCCAGCCCTTGGCCAACCCCAGTGGCCGGTGCCTGGCAGGAGCCACGGGCCTGTCTGTGCGTGACTGTCCCTTCTCCCCAAGACAGGCAGACCCTGCTGCCCCGCAGCCGCACGGAGCATCGGAGCGTGGGACAAGGCTGTCCCTGTGCCGGCCCATGCTGTGGCTTGTGGTGGACCTGGCGGGTGGCAGGGGACAGACTTGGGAGATTTATGAGCTGGGTTAAAATTTAATTTGGGTGGAAGATCCCGGCCAGCCGATCTGGCTGCCCCAGACAAATGGCCTCGTCCCCGCCGGCTCCCGCCCCATGGTTGGGCCTGGCCCCCGTGCCAGCCTCCCCCGCACTCCCTCCCCGGAAGGCAGGCCGCCGCCCCGCTGAGAAATCACAGCACCGAATTTGATTTGGGGCAGGAACTGCGGGCACTGAGCCTTGTTTGCACTTAAGCTCCAAATTGAACAGGACAGAATGGGCTCTGGGTGGGAACTGCCTCTGCCGGGGCCTCCCTCGGGGCCAGCCAGGCCCCCTCGCTGGGGGAGGCGGCCGGGCACCGCACCTGTCCACTCCCACATGCCCCCCCCCCCGACACACACAGCTGCCCTCTGTCCTCAAGCCTTGTCTTCTGCCCAGAACCCCGATCGTCCTGGGCCCCGACGGCCTGGGCTGGATTCCCAGACATGCTAGGAGATTTTATGCAAGCGACTGAACCTCTTGGAGTCTGTTTCTGCATCTGTAAAGTGGGATCGGTTGTCATTAGCTGATAGAATGATGTAACCGGGGCCTGGGACACGGTAGTCACAGGGCAGCTGCGAGGGGGCGAGGAGGGACTTGCAGAGCTGCGGAGGGCCTTGGCCCTTCCAAGATTTGCGGTCTTGCTCCCCACCGGGGCCAGGGCCTCGCCTCTTTGGCCCTGGGGGTGGTACTCTGGGTCCACCTAGTCTGACTGGATAAGGAGTCGTGCTGGGGTCCCCAAGGCAGGGTGTGGAGGCCGAGGCCGAGCTGTGGCAGCATTACCCCGCTCCCTCCCGGCCGATCCCCTGTCTGAGCGGCCCGGCACCGTTCTCACCCCACAGCCGTGCGCCCGGGCCCCCTTGGGTGCTCCCTGAGTGGGCACCGCCCACCGATTTCACAGAGAAGGAAAGTGAGCTCAGGGAGGTGAGGAAACTGTCCCCCTGCGACTTCTCGCCGCCCCCCAGCTCCCGTCCACGGTGGGGGCTTTGGAGCGAGGCGGGGGAGCAGGCGGCTCGGGGAAGGGGGAAGAGGAGCCCCCGCCCCCACGGGACTCACACACGCAACTGCGCACTCTGGTGCTGCCCCTGGCAGGAGTCCAGGCCCGGAAATAGCCGTGTCACCTTCCGAGGCTGGGTCCCTGTCGTGGCCCTGCCTGGGCCTGGGGAGGAGGCTGATGGGAAGGGGGCTGCGGTAACTCGGGACTGTACGAGGCAGGTGTGCCTGCACACCTGCACACACCCTCCCATGTGTACCCACTTACAAAGGCACAAACTCACCCATGCACACCTGGTGGGAGAGCCAACCTTCAGGTGCCACCGTCCTGGCCTCCTGAGGGACCATTAAAGATTGGCCTAAAGCCGCCACCTTTCTCCTCTAGCGGCGCCATGAAACCCTTCACACCGCCCCACGGCAGCAACTGGGGGTTGGGGGCCGCCAGCTCCTGACCAGTGCTGGACCTTAGCCGGGGCTGCCCAGCACCCTCACGTACAGAGCTGGGGCCAAGGAGTTGGGGGGAGACAGGGCCCCTTGGGGGCTTCTTTTATCCTTTAGTCTCCCCCAGGAATCTGAGGTCCTTCTTTCAGATGCCCGGGGGGTCTGGGAGCCTGGACCCAGCCTCCCCCAGTTGCACCAGCCAGTCCCACCTCTGCTCTAGACTGGGCTGGAGGCCCCGTCCTCTCGCATGGGACTCAGCTCTGTCTCTCACAAGCACTGGGCCAGGCCTTCCAGTGGGCTCCCCGGGGTGGAGGGATTAACGCGTCAACGTATTTGCTGTTTGCATTATAACAGGGCTTGGCTCTAAGAAGAGAGCAGCATGGTGAGGAGCCAGAGGCTGCTGCCGATGCTGCTGCTGCAGCCCCCAAACCCCTCCTCTTCAACGCACCCAACACCCTCCCCGGCCTGGTCCCCCACCCTACCGCCACTTCATGCCAGCCTTGACCTTGGGCCTTGACCTTGGGAGACCCAGCTTTGTAGACACGCACATATGCACAGACACGCACACGTACACGCACACAGAAGGACCCGGAAATAGTCCTATCCACGCCGTCTCCCACTCCCAGCTCTGAACTGGGGTCAGCATCTCGCCGCAGCCTCTAATTATTTCCTTATGTATTTATCTATTTATTCCCATCTCGTCCTAAAGGATTTGCAGCAGCTTACAGAAACACAGCCTAATACAAGAGGATCAAGAGGAGGGAGCAGGGTGGAGCGGGGACACCCAGGTTCCAAAGCAGACAGGCTCAGATTCACATCCTGCTTTCTACTCATTTTTGCCGTGGCGTCACTTCACTTCTCTGAGCCTCAGTTTCCTCCGCTGTCAGATGCAGACAGTGATGCCCACCGAGGGGTTGTTAGCAGACGGAACAAAAGGGCAGGGAGACCAAGTGGGCGCTGGCACATGGAGGTGCAGGCAGCCCTTGGGCGCTGTTGTGGGTGGAGAGAAGGTGGAGGAGAATTAAGTCAGGAAAGAACGGGTGGGGTGAAGAGCTGGACCGGGCCCAGCGCACCTCTGAATCCTGTGGCCAGACGCTGGCAAAATCTGAGCTGCAGGAAAGCGGCCTGGGCGCGAGTCTCAACCTTCTCAAGGTTCAAGAACCCCCCCCAGATTCCTCTCAGAGGAAGCCCGCTAACACCCCACCTCCCCTCTTGGGGTGCCTAGAGCCCGCAGCATGGAAGGGGGCAGAGGGCTGTGTTTCCAAGCTGAGGACCCCACCCTCACATCTGGTGCCTGCACCGGGGTGGGACCTTCAGCTCCTGGCCCCTGAGCCTCCCCCCAATCCAGACCCCGCTTCAGCCTTGAACTCTGCCCCCACCCTCACATCTGGTGCCTGCACCGGGGTGGGACCTTCAGCCCCTGGCCCCTGAGCCTGCCCCAATCCAGACCCCGCTTCAGCCTTGAACTCTGCCCCCGGGGTGGGACCTTCAGCTCCTGGCCCCTGAGCCTGCCCCAATCCAGACCCCGCTTCAGCCTTGAACTCTGCCCCCATGGCCTCCGCTCACTCCCCAAGACCAGCACTTAGTCCCAACCTGGCCTTCGGTCCTTTGGCCCAGTGCACAGCTGTCCCCAACCCCCTCAGTGTCACCATCACCTCCTCCAGGGGGCTCCCAGCCCCCCTGAGCGCGGCCTGGCTTCCCCCACAGCCGTCAGCTGCTCCAGGCCCCCACCCTGGCTTCGCTGGTTTCCCCCAAATCCTCCTCCTCCTCCTCCTCCTCGGGCTCCAGGCCTGGCAGCCAGGAGGGGTCGGGGAATTGGGCACAGGCCCCTGGTCCACAGGCTGGTCAGGCCGCTCGCGGGGTGCACAGAGCGGACAGAGACCCCTCTGGCCCAGCCCAGGGCACGGGAGCTCACACACTGTTAACCCTGTCCTGTAAGGCGGCTGCCTGCCCTTCAAATGGCCAATCTGTTGACACAGCCCTGGGGACTGACGCCCATGAGAAACACCAGGCGGGACATGGCGCCCAGGAGAGCGCCCAGGGAGGTCAGTGCGAAATCCACCCCGCCACACACTGAACCCCTCCGTCCACCACTAAGCAGTCCCTGGAACCATGCCCTCGGCTTCCTGCCTGTGACTTGGAACCCTGTCCTTCCCCGGTTTCTCAGCTGCTGTGGAAGGAGACAGATGGGGAGAGGTATGCGGCTGCCCAGCTCGGCTCGGGACCTTGAGGGAAGCAGGTGCAGGCGGCCAACTGCCTGTAGGAACAGGCTTCAGCCACTTCTCACCTGTTGGGTTCAAGTGGAAGAGCATTTACGGGGTCGGAACAAACATCAGAGTCAGTGCACATCCTGAACAGCCGGGCTCCAGGGCCACGGCGCTCTGATGAGCCCTGAGTGCGTCCGACAGGCTGGTGTAAACTCGGGATAAACTGGCTGATGGTAACTAACTTTAAAAGAATTACAGGAGCTCCCGCTGTGGTGCAAGGGGATTGGCGGTGTCTTGGGAGCCCCTGGGACGTGGGTTCATTCCCCAGCCCGGCACAGTGGGTTAGGGATCCAGGGTTGCCGTAGCTGAGGCTTAGGTCGCGACTGTGGCTCCGATTCCTGGCCCGGGAGCTCCACATGCCTCAGGGTGGCCAAAAATGACCAAATAAATAAATAAAAGAATTACAGGTGAGGGGCTTTAGGGGGTGATGGCAGAGGGTCCCCCCATTAAATAGACTCCGGGAGTGTCCGTGCGGGGACTGCAGGACAATGACCCTCCACTTCCCAACTCTGAGCTCTCCTATCACTGTCACCCCAGGGCCATACCGGGGCCCTGAGCTTAAAGTAACGCCAGGGTCCACCCAGAGGCCTCCACATCCTCTCTGGTTTCCTGCTTGCCCACTCTTGGTTCTGAGAGGCCCTCAGCATCCTGGGTCTGTGCAGTGGGCACGCGGAGGAAGGAAGTTCTAGCGGGAAGGATGAAATGGGGACACAGAAAGGGCCCTTTCCTGCATCATAATGGTTACCTCCCTGTCAAACAGGCATGTACACGGCATCTCGCTTCAACCCTCCCCACCTCCCTTTGACGCACGTGCGTATTTATGTCCCCATTTTACAGATGAAAAACCTGAAGCTTCTTTCTGGGGCAATGAAAATGTTCTGGAATTAGGTAGAAGCCGTGGTTGCACAACTCTGTGACTAGACGAACACCCAGCCAACTCTATACTTTAAAGTGAAAATTTTTTCCTATGTGAATTATATATAACAATAAATGAGTGTGAACTAAGCTTATAAAGAAGAAAAAATAAATAAACCCAGGCTCAGAGAGGGGAAGGAACTTGCTCAAGGTCTCAAGGAAACAGATAACGCAGCTGAGGCTGGAATGCAGGTCATTTTAGCACTTCCCACAATACGTCCCTGCTTCTCTCATTTATGAGTAAAGACAAGCTTTAATCTTACTGCGCTCTCACTCAAGAACTTTCACTGGCTCCCTATTGCCCCTCCCTTGGGCTCAAGTGCTCCTCCAGGCCCAAGGGCGGGGCAGTAGAAGTGCCTTCTTCTCATCCGGCTCCACATTGCCCCCCGGCCCCTCCACTGCCCAGTCCTGCCTGTGCCCAGCCCACCCACTGCACCTGGCCCTTTCCTGCAGGGGTCTTGGCTCCCATAGGCTGTGTCCCTGCCAGGGCCTCTAGGCTTTCTGTCCAGCCCGTCTCCCACCCCCTCCATCTCACTCCCCCAGCCTCACTGGACGGCTCTCTGGTCCACGACATCTGAAATGGAGCAGCCTTGGCTTTGCCGATTCCTCTGCTTGGGACATTTCCCATGCCCGACGCCCCCACACCACCTACCCCGGCTGACCTTTTGCTCATCCTGGTTCAGCACCCACCGCCCCCTGCGCGCGCCCTCAGAGCTCCCCGCTTCCCGTCTATACGCTCTTGCTCCAAATTGGTCTCTCCCTTTAACCACAACCTCTGGAAGGGCGGCCCCTGGAGTATCTAATTCCCGGAGGCGGCCGCAGGGCCAGCGCCAGGAGCACGCAGCAAAGGGAGGAGAGCCCCGATGGTCGGTCGTGAAGCCACCCCCGCCTCCGCGGCTGTTCGGGCGGGAGGAGGGAGAGGCCACGGGGCCTCCTGGACCCCTCTCCCCGCACGCAGTCAGCAGTTCCTTTCAGAAGCAGCTGAATCCAGCCACTTCTCTCCGTCTGTCTGTCCACCGGCCGCTACCACCCTGCTCTAAGCACCGCCTCTGCTCGGAACCCACATTTCCGCCGCAGCACCGCCGTCTGTCCACCGGCGCCGGGACTGAGCCTGGGGAAACGAAATCCCATCACAGCACTTCCCTTAGAACGAATCCAAGTGCTTGCCAGGGTCCTCGCGGCGTCCAGTGCCCCACTCGCCACCCTTCGTCCGACACACGGGCTTCCCTTGGGGCCTGGAAGCGGCCAGTCCCTCGCCCTCCCGGCTCTAGCCGTTCCCTCTTGGGTTCTGCCTCCCACCGGCGGCCTCTGCTCCGGCGTTTCCTCTGCCGAGGGCCCCGCTCTCCCTTCACGATGGGCCCCCCTGTCCAGATCAGGCCTTGGTACCTCGAAGCTCAGTGCTTAGTAAATATTTGTGGGGTGATGGGTGATGGACTCTCCTGCCGGGCTGTGGGCCGTGAGCAGAGAAGCCTCCACGGCCCCACGGCTCCCCCGCCAGCAGGAGCCGAGCGTGCCCGGTGGGACCCCGTGGGGCACAGGGCCGTGCTCACGCCGCTGCCCACCCAGGCGACTGCTCCTCCCGGGCGTCCCTCCGAGACTGCCGGGGGGCAGGGCAGGATAACCGGATTAGCCTAAGCGGCTCCTCTTGTTTCCTGGTGTAATTGGATTGAGGCCCTGTTTCGGTGCAACTGCATTTAATATCGCAACTCCGAGGCCACCTCGACCCCTGAGAACACTGGCGGGTGGACACAGATGGGACTGGGTGGCAGCTTTGGCCTGGAGCAGAGGGGTGGGGTCTCCACCTCCCAGGTGCGCAGACCGTGTGAGCGGCGTGACATCTGTTCTCCCTCCTGGGGGGCAGGGGGCTGGGCCAGCACCCACAGGGGGCTCTCTGTACATACCTGTGGACTGAGGACAAGTCTCAAAGGGGCCACTCCTGGTGGCGGGAGGGCCCCTGGGACCCTGGCTGAGGAGGGAGTGAGGGAAGGAGGCCAGGCAGGGCCAGAATGGTCTCCTCAAGCCCACCTGTCACTGTGGGAGGCCCTGGGCCCAAGTGTCCAAGTCACCTTCCAAGGCTCCTAGATGGCCGGAGGCCCAGACCAGCTGTGGGTCGGGGGAACCTCCGTCGACTGGGTCGGCCCAGTGCTAGGTGACGTGCAGTGATGGGCAGTGACACGCGCTGGAGCCCCACCACCCCAAGACCTGTGCTTAAATGTCAGTGCCTCCAGCGACCGAGGGGGGAAGGCGCGTGTGTGCCTGGTGGCCTGTGTGTCTGAGTATCTGCGGCTGTGTGTCGGGGCGAGGCGTCCCCGTGTCCCCCACCACCTGCCGCCCAAAGCCCAGCTGTGTCTCCACAAAGGCCCATCAGGACCGGGGTGTTTAAAAACCAAGACGCTGAAAGACAAAACGGGGCACAGAGAATGGGGCGCAGCTGGAGCGGGGAGAGGGCAGTGTGGCCTCATCACAGGGTCCTCGATCCAAGGCATCCCGGCTCCGGGCACAGCCCCAGTGCCACCCAATAGAGACACCTGCGGCTGCCCAGTGGGGGCACCTGTTGGGCAGATGAATCACTTGGCCAGTGGGGGCACCTGTTGGGCAGATGAATCGCTTGAGCGCAGGCTGAGCTCCAAAGACCTCGGGCGCAGAGCGGTTCCCCCCTCATCAGTGAGAGGGGGCTTAAGCCCACCCGGCGCTGGGGAGTCACCCCAGGGTCAAGGGCACTGGCTGGGATCTGTGGACCCCTCAGCAGGCCCCAGCCCCCTGCCTCACTCCCACCACTGTTCCCCACGGCTGGAGGGCCTGGCAACAGCTCCTATCCATCACTCGTCCCTATTTTTAGGAGGTGATAATCCAGCTGTGAAAATTCACTCCATGCAGATCCCTCCCACCTGAGGAAGTCTTAGCCCCAAGCCCCCCCCCCCCCCCGCGCCCATGTGAGTGAGGCCGGCCTATGAAAGCAGAGGAATGGGGCGGGGGGATCGGGGAGGAGGCCCTCTGGCTGCGTGCTCCGTGGCTTGCCACAGTCACCTCTGCCAAGGGGCGGGGGCGGGCGGGGGTCACCAGCCCGGTGCCCTGGGGCAGCCCGCTGAGTACGAGGCCTGGGAGCCCAGAGCCTGGGTCCCATCTTAGCTTCGTCCACAGGACCCTGCCGTGAAGTGGGCTGTAATCTCACATTACAGCCTGGCTTTTACCCGCTGGGGTCCTTTCTACCTCTTCTTTATAGGGCCGGCAGGTGAAATGTAGGAACCCACTTCAATGTGTATTCCAGACAAACAGCAAATACTTTTTTTTGGTATAAGCAGTCGCAAAGATCACCTGAGATATATTTAATATGACAAAAGTTATTGGTTATTTCTCTGAAATTCAAATTTAATTGGGCAGCTGGTATTTTTACTTGCTACACCTGAATTCTCCTTTCTTGGGTCGAGCCTCTCCCCACCCTCCTGCCTGAGCCAGTCCAGGCTAAAGGGACTTGCTCCATCCCGGCTGCACTGCCCACTGGGTCCTGCCCCTCTCACCACTGGGGCAGCTGTCACGCCCTCTGTGCTGGTGCCACCAACCACCCAAGTCACCCCAGTGTCTGGCGGGACCAGACCTCCAGCTCCTGAAGACAAGGGGGCCAGCCCACGTTTTCCTGGCTGAGTGACCTTAAGTGAGTTCTCGTCCCTCCCTGTGCCTCAGCTTCCTCCTCTGGAAAATGGGGATAATAGTGTCCACCACACAAGGCTGTCGGAGGATTAAATGAGCTGATACTGGCTGAGGGCTTAGAGCAGTGACATAAAAGTTGGCTACCTCTAGATCCCAGGTAGCCAGAGCAGCCTGGCGCTCTGATCCCTGACCTGTCCCCAGTGCCCAGAGCAGTGCCTGGCATATCACAGGCCGGCCTTATGCCCTGGGTGAATGAGTGAGTGTCCTCTGTACTGGGCCCTGTGCGGGCACTTGAGATCTAAGCTATGTAGATTGTCACTTTGAATGAGGAGGGAATAGGACAAGAGTCCAGCCCCCGAGAGGAAGGGGCAGCGGGACTAGGTTATCCGTCCACCTCTGCCTGAGCCTTGGTTTGAGCCTGTGTGGGACCGGCTGGGTGGCTCTGCGCAAGTTACTTAGCTTCTCTGAGCCTCAGTTTCCCCATCTGTAAAATGGGAATAATAGCAGGTTGTGATGAGGATCCAAAGAAGCAAAGCATTCAAAGTGCCAGGCTTTCGATGGTGCCCGGGGCATGGTCCAGACCCAGGACAGCCACCCCCAGGCAGGGCTAATTTTATGCAGATGGGGCGATAGGGGGGTGCCGTCAGAAGAGCAGAGCCTGGGACCAGCCAGGTAGGTCCCAGCCTGTCTAGATGTGGCCCAGGGTCCTCATGAGCCACTCTGCAGGGTCAGTTTCACCTCCCATCGTCTCTGGGTAGAAAAAAGAGGCCCAGTGAGGCTAGGTGCTTCCTGGGGCCATAATGGAGACCAGGCCTCCTCAAGACCCATGTCCTCTGATCCCCACACCCTCCTCTGTCCTGCAGGTGGCTGGGGCAGGGTCTCGGGTCCCAGACCTCCCTCTTCAGCCCGGGGGAAGTCAGGAGGCCAGCTGATCTGACAGGGAGTAACAAACTCCTTGGGCCCCAGACAGCATCCCCTTGACTGTGCAGGAGGCTTCTAGATGGGAAGTGTGCTCAGGATCCCAGAGTGAGGTCAGAGGTCGCTGGGGCCACCAGAGCCTTCCCTATCCTAAGCGCCAGGAACTTGGAGGTTTGGTTACCTGTTTGCTGCGAGCGAAGTGCTGAGCCCAGGCACCCCCAGGCCCCTGGGACAGCAGCTCAGGGGCCCACCGGGCTGATTAATGGTGTCTGACTCCTGGGAAAAAGGAGGTCTGACTACCTGGATGCACTGGAGGGGTCAGGCCCTCCCTTGAGGACAGCCCTGTCCAGCAGTGGGAGAAGAGCTGTCGTGGAGCGCAGGCGGAGAGGGAGGCTGAGGGCACAGGGGTGTGGGTTGCGTCTCCACTCTGTATTTGCTGTGCGGCCTTGAGCCAGAAACTCAACCTCTCTGAGCTTGCTTCTGCCTCTATAACATGGAAACAAGTCCTCCCTCCCAGAGTTGCTCTGAGAGTCTCATGGGATACCCGGGGCGCAGGGCATCCACTAGGGCTCAGCCCCGAAAGCTGTGGTTACAAACTCAGAGCCGAGAGGGCAGGGGTCAGGAAATTTCTCCCAGAGCTGGGGCTTTGAAGGATGCATAGGAATTCAGGGGTCTCCCTCAACAGCCTTACCCCCTGGTAGAGAGGGAAGAACCCGGGGGCCTTGGGGAAGCCCCTCCTTTCCCTGTGCCTCACTTGCCCCGCCATAAAGGAGACCGTTGCCCAGAGCCAGCTTCCTGTCTAGTTGTGACATTCTCGGTGACTAGTGGGAAGGCGGGACTGGAGTGAGGAGGGCCTGTTCCCCCGACGGCCCTCGGACTGGCTGGGCTGACGGGTCGCCCGTGCTGCGGACGTGCTGGCAATGCGGCTGGCACGATGCCCTCCTCCCCGTCGTGGCCGCCTGCTCCGTCCAGCCCGGCCTCCGGCCCCAGGCCCAGAGCCCCAGCCGCCGCCCCGGCCCTTGCCAGGTCCCCGCCCCGCCCCGAGCTCAGGACTGGACGCAGGTTTCTCCTCCGGAAGCTGCAGTGTTTACCCTACAGAGGCCCAGCTTTTACTCCCCAAGGAGTGTGTTTAGGAGGCGAGAACCTGCACGCGCGCACACACACACTCACACACCATCTGACGCGTCAGACCACACAGGCTCTCGGCCCAGCCGCAGATGTGCACCTCGGCGCCGTCTACGCGCTGCGCCTCCCGGACTGGGGCCGGGGCCCGGCGGCCTCGCCATGCCAGGGGCTGGCACTCATTTTGAACTAATGAGTTAACAAGAGCCACGTAGGACCTCAGTTAGTCCTTCCCCAGACCTCTGTTTCATTCTCTCCATCTTACGTATGACCAAACTGGGGCTCTGGGCGGCTGAGAAGCTGGAGAACCACAAGTGGGGTTCCAAGGCAGACCTGTGGGACCTGGAGTCTGGTGGCTGCCTTCGAAAGGAGTGAGGATGGGCTTAGGGGCAGCAGGGCTCTACAGAGACCACAGGACAATGGCCAGCAGACAGCATGTTGGTCCCAGCCAGACACTAGCCCGTACCACGTGCCCAGCCTCGGGCAGCCCTGTAGATCTGACCATGTTGCCCCATGGCCCTTAGAACCTTGTGTGTGTGTGGGGGGGTCTCTGGCCCCCTCCCCAGGTCCCCTGCATGTGGCTTAGCATCCTCTGAGCCATCAGCTCTGCCTGACTGCAGGTGGGGCCTCTCCTTGAGGGGCCACAGGACCCCTCATAAAATGGGGCCATTGGGGTGTTCCTGTTTGGCTCAACGGGTTAAGAACCCAACTAGTATCCATGAGGATTCAGGTTTGATCCCTGGCCTTGCTCAGTGGGTTAAGGATCTGTCATTTCTGTGAGCTGTGGCGTAGATCACAGACGCGGCTCGGATCAGATATTGCCATGGCTGTGGCTTAGGCCGTCAGCTGCAGCTCCGATTTGACTCCGAGCCTGGGAACCTCCCTATGCCGCAGGTGCGGCCCTAAAAAGGAAGAAAAAAAAATGGGGCCATTGGAGCAGATCTGGAGTCTTCCCCTTCAGGGCCTCAGCTTGAGAATCGGATCCTGTTCCTGGAATAGGAACCCCCTCCCCTAGACATTCAGGTCTATAAGGGAGTCTTGGGGTTCACAGAAGGCCAGGAGAGGAACCCCGGGCCATATGTGGGGTGAAGCTGCAATAGGAAGCAAGGAAGAAATAAACCGCAGATTCTGAGAGCAGTCGCCTTTACCTGGGCCCCTCGTGCTTATAAATCCTAATTCACTGCATCCTCGGGACAGCCCTAAAACGGGGGATGGAAGGTGCTCCTCACTATCCCCACTTTATGGTTTGGAGGCCGAGGTGTAGGGAGGTGAAGTGGCCTGTCCAGGGACACACAGCGGAAAGCAGCACAGCCGGTATTTTAACCCAGCAGTCTGGGCATTTTACTGCTGGGCTTAATTTGCATGGTGGGTTCTGAACGTGTGGTTTATCATTATGCTTCATGACTTACAGAGAGGCCACGTGCATTTTTTGTATTCATCGGATGTTAGGTAATTATTTTAATTAAAAATAAAAGAGCAGGATCAGCTGACCTCCTAATTTTAGCCTCTGGGATTCCTGCACTTTTGGCTTCCAACACCTCCTCCGCTGTCCTAGGCCTGCCCCCACCCCGGAGGCGGCCAGCGAGGGGCAGGGCCTGCCCCTCCATCCCAGGCAGCCTGAGGATGATGTGAGGCCCCGTGCCCCATCCCCGCCCCGACACCGGGTCCCAGCTGCCACTCTGCCTGCCCCCTCCTCTGGCAGCCGGCCGGCCGGGGAGGCCACGCGGGTTATGAGTTCAGCAGTCGATTCGGGCTCATATCATCTTGTCTGCCGGGAGGATTTAGTGCGCGGTCGGTCAATAGCGCGTTTGTTTTGTTATCGACCTGCCGGCACAGCGCGGGCGCTGGCTGGTCCCCCTCGGCCGCTCAGGCCTCTCCGTCCAGGCTGCGAGCCGGGACCCGGAAGCCCCACTGGGCAGGTCGGGGGGCCCCTTGCGGCCCCGCTCCCGGGCCTGCTGCTTGACAAAAGGCCCTGGTCTCGTGGGACCCCCACAACCACCTCACAAATGGGGAAGCTGAGGCCCAGAGAGGTGAGCTGCCACGAGCTGGGCCTGCGGGAACAGGAGTTCCCAGGAGCAGACCCCCGAGTCTGGGGAAGGTCCCAGGCTGGTCCCAGCCCAGTTCAGAACCTTACAAACCAGCTTAGAGGGAAAAGTAGACACTGAGTCTCCGGCCATGCCCTTCACTCACGCATTCATTCAACACGTGCTGCCAGATTGTTGCTCTGTGCCCGGCCACAGGAATCCCAGGCCCCCGCACAGCCCCGCACTGGGTGGAGACTGGGGGCTGGTGTTAAGGGGGGCCCAGGGGAGCTGGAAGGCTGCTTCAGTTGGGCACCATGGGAGCCTGGGAGGAGGATTTTTTGAGGGGCCTCCAAGGGATGAGGAGAATTTTGAGGAGGGCAGAAAGTCACCCCAGGAGGACCCAGCAGGTGCAAAGGCCTGTTGTCCCACACGGGAGCCCCGGGGGAGAACAGACAGACGAGCGCAGCCAGCACGGGAAGTGGGAAGTGGGGAAGTCGGAGGCACTGCATGCGCCGTTCCTTCTGAGCAGTGAATAGACACGCCCCTCCTCACTTTACTTGACCAGCCCCCGGAGCACGCGGCCCCCCGAGCCTCCCCTTCCCTGACAGTGTCCCAGACGCCCCCCTCCCTCCTCCCTCCTCCTCTCCCCCCTTTCCAAAATGAGGAAGAGTAAAAGAACTGTTATCGTTCACGCCTCATCTCCCACCAAAGTTATTAAATTTCACTCCACGAACAAATAAATCCATTTTTATTGCAGCGGGAGGAGCGGGCAGCAGTTTGCTCTTTTACGTTTTTTATTTTTCAAAGTCCTGTTAAATCTGCCCCGATCAGCTGGGCGGCCCTGTAGCCGTAGCCCCAGCACGCCCAGGTTAGTGATGGTGTTTCCTTCCCCGCAGGCTTTGGCAGCGGCCCTCCCCACCCCAGTGGCAGGCGGGGGCGGGGAGGGGGGGGCGGGGCTGGATCCCGACAGACCTGCCGCAGGTGTCAGGTGGCCCTCTGTTGACCTGCCAGCAGTGCGGGGAAGCTTCCCGCCAGCCTCATGTTTGTCTGGCATTTCATAGTTTTCCAAACCCTTCCTGCACACTGTCTCTTGAGGCCCGGCCGCTATTTCACAGGAGAGGAAACTCAAGCCCGCGGCCGGGAGAATCCTGACCCCCCGCTTGCAGCTCCTGGGCCGGCCCAGCCTCCTTGGAGGGCAGGGGGCTGGCCTCCGATCACCTCACTTGATGCAGCGGGAATTCAGATCCCCATTTCCATCACCCCCCGGCCGTGTGACTCCGAGCACACCACCTGGCCTCTTGGGACCTCAGCTGCCACATCTGTAGAAGGGACATGATAATGGCATCTCGCCCCTAAGTCCGCCAGGGGGACTGAGATGCAGGGCACACTTGGCACAGGGCCTGGTACCTGCCGATGCCTCTCACCCCCCCGCCCCTGGCTCCTGGACCCGCCTGCCGGGGACATGGACCTGGGAAGCACGCGCCCTCATAGCAGCGGTCTGGGATGGGCACCCAAGATAAACAGATTCCCATCGTGGCTATTTTTCTCCTGGAACCATTTGCTAAATTCTTAATGACCGTCAATAAGTAGCCTGTTGCGCCCGCAGCACCGTCAACTCGCAGAGGTTTCCTGGTGAAGCATTGAGGTGACGCAGCTGCCCAGACCAGGAGCAGTCACAGTGTCCCCTCCCACATGAGCACCCCCCTCTGCAAGGGCCCCTGAAGGGGAGGGACTGCCTCCCCCTGCCCGGGATGGGGTCCGGCCATGGCAGGGCATGGCCAGCGGCCCGGCCCTCCCCCAGGTGGCCCCACATCTGGGGGAGCCCCCCACCTCCCCACCTAGGCTTCCAGCGGTTGTGCACCCCCGAAACCCAGCCCCTCCTCAAGCTGGTCGGGGGAGCCCAGGGAGGCCACCCACCCCTGCCAGGCACCGACAGCTGACAGGCTGCCCCTTGGCCTGGCCGAGCCTCGCCTGCTACGTTCACCCCGTTCAGAGCTCATCTCGGGTGCCAGATGGGCTTGCGATTCCAGGTGAAGGCAGCCACCTCGTCCCCGCCCCCGACACACACACACACACACACACACACACACACACACAAGCACAGTGCTCCCCCCACTCTCGAGCACTCTGCTACCGACTCGGGAGGGGTGGTCGCCGCACCCCGTGCCCCCCACTCCCATCTCCGAGGCTCCATCGGCAGCCCATCCTTCCTCGCCTCTCCCTGCCGCTCTTCCTGGCCGCTCCCTCGTCTTCCTCCCAGACTGATTAGCTCGTGGCACTGTCAAGACAGGCAGCTCCAGGTAATGTTCCCAGCGCTGCCTGTCAGCACCTGAGGCCACACCAGCCTGGGGAAGGGGGGTTACACGGGTGCCCACCTCCCGCCAAGTCCCCTACAGTTCTGGGCACCTCCAGACTAAGTCCAGCGACTGACCCTGGTCGGGCTGGGAGGGCTCCTTGGGGGCACATGCCCAAAGGAGCGTGGGCATGCCCACAGGGGTACAGCCGGGACCCGAGCCCATTTTCTGGGCACCAGCCTGGCAGCCAGCCCAGCCCCAACTTCTCTGTCCTTGGCGGGGAGAGAAACGGAAACACAGACAGAACTGAAAGCAGGACCCTCCGTGCTGGCTGGAAGAGAGGGAAGAAAAGCCCCTCGGGGTGTGGAGCTCTTCCCGTTTCTGTCTCTGCCTCCCCAGCCTTAGTTTACTTGTCAGTCAAATGGGAACGCTGGCCTTGCCGGCTGCAGGGCACTCGAAGCCTCGCTGGGCAATAACTCTGTGTCATCACCACAACCACCACCATCATCCTAGGACCTCATGCTTAGGGCGGGCTCCACTCTGCACCCGGCCTTAACATGCCCAGTCTCCTTGATTTCTTGATGCCAGCTGGAGGTGTGCTGGGCACCTGCGGTTTGCAACAGCCGGGGCGTGCCGGAAGCTGGGCCGGAGGCAGGGAGCCAGCCGGCCGGGTCCCTGCCGTGACCGGTAGATGTAAGTGTCCCCCAAGGTGGAAGGGTGGCCCAGGCAGGTGTGGGGTGGGGTCAGGGCCGCCTCGTCCCCAGCTCCCCCATGCCTGGTACTGAAGGGGTTTCTGGCACTGGCTGGGGAGGCCACGTCACCTGAACAGAAGGCAGAGCCCCTGCCAACGCTCCCCTCGCATGACTCCTGCCAATTCAAATGCGGTGTCTCAACGTCATTAATTTACATTTTGATTCAACTTTCTTAATTTTACTTTAACTCCGCACGACTCTGGTTTGAGAATCACTATAATGTATTTATCTGTGAGGCAATTTGTTAAATAACCCCCAACACTCGGCGGTTTTCCATTCTGAGCTTTTATTGCAAGGCTGTTTTAAATTAAATTAGTTGTCAGGGTCCTGAGTGCGTTGTGACGGGGATGCGTTCACCGCCAGCCCACTCGTAAAAGTCGAGCGAACGCAGGCTAAACGGACACGGCCGGGAGCCGGCCGGAAGCAGGAAGTGGGCCGCTCAGCTCCTCCCGGACCCCCTTGGTGCCCATTTTGGGGGTGCGGGGGTGGCAAGGCACGGTCTGGAAGGCAGACGGCTCTGGAGCCACCCCCTCCCCACTTCGCATCCCCCTCCCCGTTCCCCAGTGGGGCCGCACCGGCCAGGCCCCCAGGGCCACCAGTCCTATGCCTTCTCTGGGCTCCCTGCTCTGGGGACACCAGGCGACCTGCTTGTGTGCAGGAGCCAGGGGGCAGCAGGTGTCTACTGTGGTCGCCGAGCCCCAGGGAGAAGTGCTGGGGCTTCGGGGGGCAGGACCGTCCTCCCTCCTGCTCTTATCCGTGCTGGCTGTCACCTGGGCCGGGGGCGTGATTCGTGAGCCGGAGGCACAGGTATTGCATCTATATTTCGTTTTCACGTCAGCAGCTGCTGTTTGCCCGGTGATGGACTCCCCCTCGCCACTTTCCGCGGGAGACTGAAGCCGCCCGAAGGAGGCCACGTGTCTGTCAGTGACGCCACCTCCGGTCAGGCCCAGAGCGACCTCTCCCACCCTTGGGGCGCCGCCCCGCCCGCCTGACCCCCAGCGGCACTCAGCCAAGCCGGTCCCGGCCTGTGGGGAAGTGGGACACTTCCACTCTGCCCGTAACCTCACGTCCCCCGGACCGGGCTGCTGGGGACCGGGAGTCACGGGACACCTCATCGGTCTCCCCAGGGTCTGCCCAGGACGGGGAGGAGGGCCAGGATGCTGGTGATGCTTTGTGGCCTCCTCCGCAGCGCCCGGCAGGGGCCTGACACAGCGGGTGTGGGGTACAGAGAGAGCTCTCCCGCGCAAGAGGACAGCCGGGCACCTCGATGTCAGTGCGGGCGCTGCCGCTGGATGCCTGGGTCTGAATCCCAGCTCTGCTGTTTTCTAGCTGGGTGATCCTAGGCCACCTGTTTTATAGTCTAGTGGCCCTTCAGTAAAATGGGTCCACTAGACTATAAAAGGAGCGTTTCAAGGATGAAGTGTGTCAGAGTGCTCAGCAGCACCGGGAACCAGTAAGCCTCACCGTTTTCCCACCCTGGTGGCAGACATCTCCCCAGGAGAGAAACTCTTAAAAGGCACCTTTATAGGCACTTGGCAAACTCCTATTCATCCATCAAGGCCCACCCAGAGGTCGCCTCCTCTGGGGAGCCTTCCCGAGGCAGGATGAGTTGTGCTGTGGCGGCGCTGGGGTGAACCTTGCTGCGTTCTTGCTGGCTGTGCTTCAGGGGAGGAATGGACTCTCTCTTTTTCATCTTTTAAAGCTTCTCTAGCTCAGGACAACCACACACCCTGCCACGCCCACCACGGTCTCCAGGAAATTGTTCGGTTTGGAGGAGAGGAAGGAGAAAGGGAGGGAAATCTTCACAAAAGGCAGATCCGACCATGTCAAGCCCTGGCTTACAGACCTCTGAGCAAAGCTCAGCCTCCTGCTCGTGGCCTGCCTCCGCCCCTGCCCCAACCCGCCGCCTGCCACCTCACCTGTCACACTTAACGCTCCCCCGACTCTCGACCTCTGCGCTTTCACTCCTCGGCCTCTCCTACCCCAGACCTTCTCCTGAAATGCTGACCTGCACCCCTGTCCTTGGCCACCACCGCCGCACCCCCGGCCCATGTCCAGCCCGTTTTTCCTCTAGGAAGCCTTTCCAAGGCCCCCAAGGCAGGGTCAGATGCTGGTTTCCTTCATCACAGCTCACGTCCCCAGCACCATCGCTGCCCCACGTCGGGCCTGTCCCTCCACTAGACGCACTAGACGAGGCGAGGGGAGGTCAGTGACAAGGTGTCCCTCCTGCCTGGCTGGCGTATCCGAGGTGGTCTCTGGGAGCACTCGGTGAATGAACGAATGAACGAATGAATGATTAAGGTCTTTGTGCAACTCTGGCCACTGAGTGCCCGTGGTACTTTCTGGCAGCCCCCTCTCTGGCAGCCTTCCGTGCAGTGGGTGCCAGGCCTGGCCACCTGCTGGGGGCAGGGGCGGGGGGCGGGAGGGGGAGAGCTGCGAGAGCTCCCTGCTCTGTACTGTTTCATGTCAGGCCGGAGGCCTCACCCTCTGCACCTGCTCTCACGCCATCAGAACGCGCTCTGGGTTTTAACGGGGCCAGAGAGAAGCCACATCCAGCAGGCAGGTCTCAGGCGTGGGCCCGTGTGTCACGTGTGCACACGCGGCCCCGCGTGGCTCTTTGGCCAAAAGAAAGCAGAGACTGCTGATCCCACTGCTGGGAGGAAGAGGCTGACGAGTCAGGACTCCTGCGTAGACACTGATCAGCATCCCAGACCCCACGTCTCCCTCCCTGTGGAGCCAGAGGCTCTGGACGGGCCTACCCACGACACGCAGGCCCTCCGGCCCCAGCACACGCAGGGCTGCACGAGGAGCTGGCACCGCCGCTTGCCTGCTTGCTTTCTGTCCCCACGCCCGGGCTGTGCCGTTGGGGATTCTCTTTTGCCCCTGCACTGATGTTTTATTCATGTAAACCCAGCCTGCATCTGTCCTCAGAACGAGAGAGAAGATGCAGGAGAGAGAGGGAGAGACAGAGGGGCTCGGAGAGATAGAGGGGCTCGGAGGGGGGACCTCGGTGTGTGTGGGTGTCCCTGTTCAAAGCCAGATGGCCGACAAAGATCTGGGGAATATGCGCTCTCTCCCACGGCTGACTGACTAGAGGAGCCGTCACTGATGCAATTCATTGTCACCTCTTGGTCTGTCACCGGTTCCTTTGCAAACCACTCCGCAGCAGCAGCAGCAGCAGCAGCTCGCTGGGGAGGGCCTGGCTCGTCCCCTGCCCTCCCCCACCCTCTCTGGGGCCTGGGAGGAAGTGGGAGGCTGTGTCTGTGCTAATTGCATTGTTAGACCAAGGTGCTTGCTTTGCTCGGCTGTCTAATTTGGGGCCTTTATTAAACCTGATTGCTGGCCGACAGCTGGGCGAGGACCAGCCTCGGTGCCCCTGGTGGGGGAGCTGGGTTTCAGCAGGGCGCTGAGGCCTGTCCCTGCACCTCCACTTCCCGCCCCCTCTGGCGCACACACCCATGTCACCCTAACGGCACTCCTCTGGGGGCGGGTTTTCTTCCCACGTGCGCTTCGTGGAACAGAGGCGGACCTGCTGCCAGGAGGGTTGCTGGGCGGTGATGGAGGCTTCCTGGGGCCCTGAGATGGCCCTTCCCCCACCCTTTGACGAATTCCTGCTCATCCCTCAAGAAAAGCACGGCACCTCCCCCAGAAGTCTCCCTGCACCTCCTTCCTCCACTCCGCGGGCCTCCCTGACATCCACTATGCGGACTCTGTTTTCAGCGGACACGCGTGGGGCACTGCAGAGGAACAGGCTCTTCCAGGCAGTTTATAACTGTTCGTTTCTGCAGCCAATATTAACACTGTGAGGAGCCCGCCGGTGCCACGCGCCGCACTGCTCAGACGAGGAAATAGGCACGGAGAGGTTAAGTGATCAGCCCGAGGGCACCTGCACCGCACCTGTGCCCCTGGGGATGGCACTCCAGTGACTGGGCCCTCACACCCTTAATGCCGTCACAGCCCGTAGGTAGGGCAGGAGCCCTGTGCCCTTGCAGCTGGGGCTTCCCAGGCCCGGCAGGTGTCAGTCACATCAAACGTCAGTATCTGTCAGTGTGGCTCCCCCCGCCCCAGTGCCTGCCCCAGGGTGGCTGGTCGGTAAATGCTGACCGAGTTGTCCCGAGAAGCTCACACCCACCCCAGTTTGGGTGCCAGAGTGCAGGAGGAGGCTGGGCTGAATTGGCTGAAATCTGTGGCGTTTCATGCAACCCGAGAGGCAGTGGGGCAGTCGCCCCTCCACATCCGGAATGTCCAGGTGGCCCCAGGTGTGGGCGGAGGACCTGGCAGATAGAAGTCCTGAGGTTTGGGAAGAGCTCTGCACACGCCCAGCCCAGGTCAGCCCACAAGATCAGGACTCCCTCTGGGAGGCAGCCGAGGCCACCACTTGCTCATTGACTCATGCACCTCACTTTGATTGAGCGCCTACTGCATACAGGCACTGTGCAAGGCTCAGGGGGCTGCTTAAAGGGGCCAAGGGGGAGGGGTGCCCCGGTGGCTCAGAAGGTTGGCGCTGTGGTTACTGCTGTGGTGTGGGTTCAGTCCCTGGCCTGGGAACGTCCACGTGGTGCTGGCATGCCGAAAAAAAAAAAAAGCAAAGGGGAGATACAGCCCCTATGTATGTGGCAGAACCAGCCCTTGTGTAGAAAGACAGCTGCGTGTCCAGTCAGAGGAGGAAAGAGGGGGGGACCCCCCTCTAGGGAAGTTCGAGAAGGCTTCACGGAAGAGGGGGCATTTCAGCAAGGCCCAGCGGACATCCTCCAGGCAGAGACGGGGCCAAGGCATGCCAGGCAGAGGCTTGAACAAAGTCTCAGAGGCATGAACAGATAATAGCTGGAAATGAGCCAGCAGAAGGAAGTGGACATGGGGCGGGGATGGACAAGGTCAAAACTGTGTCGTTTACTCCTTTGAAAAGTAAAGTCGGAACTTGATTATCCACTGAGGGATGCTCCCCAAAGTGCCCTGGCAACCTAAACGGGGGCCAGAGGGAGGTGTCTTAACGGGCAGATGCAGGACCCCACCCACAGATAATCCAGCCCAGCGAATTAGGGGTGGCCCCCCAGGACCATGCATTTTGAACAAGGCCCTGGCTAAAGGGTCAGAAGCAAGTGGCTTAGAAAGCCCATGCCAGCCAGGAGGGACCGGAGCCCCAGAGTCTGGATCGGGTCCGAGCAGGCCAGGCCCACTGTTCTCCCGTAGCAGAAGGGCCCGCACCTCTAAGCTGCGGGGCTGGGGTGGGGGGGTCAGAGGCACAGCGTGAAGGAAGGGCAGACAGCGGCAAAGTCAGCGCACGGCGCATCCATCTGCCCTGACAGCCAGCAATTACACCGCGTGATCGCCAGATTACTCCAAATGCATTTATTACAGGGGTTAGAAGCGGGGGACTTATTTACTGGCAAATCCATACTCATTACAAGACTCAGCCTAGCCTAGACTGAAAACAGCTCAACTGAAACAAATAATTACCAAAGTCCTTCCAGTGCGAGGCTCTCAGGTGGCTGCAGAGGGAGGTAGCGGGGCGCCAGGCCCTTTCCGTGAAGAAAAGAGGGAGGAACCGGCCTGGCGGAGGATGCCCCGAGGCCCCGCCCCAGCGGGTGCGCATGCCCGCCCAGGTCATGAATATGCAAACATGTTCGGGGTGGAGCTGACACGCTTGGCCCCTAGGGCTCCACCCACACCCTCCTGGGCGGCAAGGAGGGGAGAGGCCAGGGGAAGGGGAGCCACCTGGGGCCTGCAGGGCTTCCCAAGACTGAGAGGCATTGCAAGTTCCACATTTTCCAAGGAAAGAAACTCTGGGTCCTGCAAAGAGCACAAGCCCCATAGTTGTGGAATGAATGAAAGGATGAGGAATAGCCCAGACAAGGCCTTGCCCTGATCTCACAGGCCTGAGAACCCCGGGGTCTTTGCGGGGAAGGGAGGGAGGCGCTGCCTCCTGGGGTGTAGCTGGGCTGGAGTCTTCTCCAGGTAGGCCCTCACGGGTGCACACAGCTTTGACCTTGTAGCCACACAGCGGACAGACACTGGCATCCTTGGGGCAGACACTCAGGGGACGGCACACTGGGCTCTCAGGCTCTCCGGAACCCCAGAGTCCCAGAAATAAAACCAATCCAAAGACTGACAGCGCTTGCCTGGACTCCTGTTCCCCTTTGACAGATGAGAAAATCGAGGCCCAGACAGGGGCAAGGCCAGCCGCAGGCTGCCTCCGCAGGGATGTAGAGCTCTCCGCCACACCGAGCTCCTGGGTGGCGGTTAGGCCTCCTGAGTGGTGGTGGAGGCGATCAGTGCCCGCGTGGGGAGCTGTCAGACCGATTGAAATGTGGGCTCGGCCTCTCTGCCCGCTGGGCAGATGCCGGCACTGCCACCCGCGCCTTAAATATTCATTCACTTGACAGAACACTAATTAAACAAAGTAAGGTGCATTATTACTTGATTAAATTTTTTATTGGCAGCTTAATTGGTCTGTTAGTTGTCCCTTAGGGAGTTGGTCACCCGCTCCCCCGCCCCACGCCGTGTGGGAGGGGGTCCCTATCTATCGGTCCCGCGCCTGGGCACTGTCCTGCCCTTCCCAGCCAATGCGGCCACGTGGGCTCCTGGCCGGCCAGAGCCCGAGCTCGCCAGGGGAGGTGCGGGGGTGGGTGGGGGTCTCGAGCCCCGCCCCAGGGCCTGAGAGGCAACCAATCAGCGCCTAGGGGCCGGCCTCTCCAGGTCTAGCTCGCCAGGGCTCCACCTAAAAATTCGCAACCAAAACACCCTGGAGAGGAAACGAACATAAATTTGGAATGGAGTGGCTGCGCGATCCACCCTCTCGGGGCCTGGGGCTCAATTTCCGCGTCTGCACCCCCCGCAGGGCTGCCCCCATAGGCCCCCTATCTAGACACAGTCACCTGCCTGCCCACAGCCTCCGTGCCACCTGCTCCCCCAATCAGAGTGGGTGTGCCTCGCAGGCAGGTGTGGCCTGGGGGACCCAGAGCCCTCACAGTCCAGCTGTGGAGGGCCCTGGGAATGCCCCTCAGAACAGGTAAGCCGCCTTCCCTGGCCGGCCTCTCGCCACACCTTCTTGGGACAGGGGCTCACTACCGCCTACGTCAGTGGCTGGACACGCCCCCCTAAGTGGAGATGGAACCTGCTGTTCCGTCTTCACCGCCCACATCTCTCACGTGCTTTTCCCACCTCCTCCTCGGGGCGATGGGAGTCTGCAGCCCACCTTTGCCCCTTTCAGACAGGCTGCCCCTTAGCCCCCACCGCCCCCAAGTCCCTCCTCTGGGGCGTTGCCAGGGGCTGTTCTGTCCTTTCAGCACTAGCCAAAGCCCTGTGCAAGCCTCAGTTTACTCCAGTGCAAAATGGGCGCCCGTCCGCATCCTAGGAGCATGGTTGGAATGTGGGAGCTGAAGGCTTGAGTGCGGGACACTGAGGAGGAGAACCCCCTCTCCTTTCTGAGGTCTCACCTCACCCGCTCAAGGGCAGTGTCCCCGTCACCCCACTTTACACAAGAGGCAGCAGGTGCCGAGGGGTCAGTGTCACGCCCAGGGTCTCCTAGGGCGCCCAGGTGACGCTGTAAGCGGGCCGAGGGGTGGCAAGGCCAGGGGACGCTGCAGGGGAGCGAGGGGTGGGCAGAGCTGTCTGTCGTGTTCAGTGCCCACTCGCCAGCTCCTCGGGCCCTTCAGTCAACCGTGAACCCACTCTGGGGGTGGGGACAGGAAAGAAATGGGGCCTTCCCAGGATGGCCTGGGTCTGCGTCACACCCCTACCTCCAGCCATGCCTAGCTTACCCCCCGCCCGTCTCACCCCGCCACGCTGCCCTCTCCACACCTTCCCACTCGCCAGAAAGGATCCAGGCCTGGCCGATGCCAGAGGAATCGTCTGGCAGCCCCCGACGCGGCCGCTAGCGAGCAGGAGGCGAGGTAATTGGCACCGCCGGCCGCGGGAGCAGGAAATGAGCGGCCGCAGCCCGTGTGGAGCGGGAAGCTGTTCAGTGTCATCGGCCTGATCAGGGAACAGGCTGCCCAATTACAGGGCTGTGCCTGCTACACCCAACAGCTGCCCACGCCACTGCTGCCCCCTCCCCGGGGTCCTCACAGCATCCCCGTGCCCGAAAGCACCTGCCGCCCCTTCCAGAACGCACCAGGCAGCTGCCCAGAGAGAGGCCTGCCCTGAGCCCCCCCCATCTAGGTGTGCAGGCCTGGCACACGGGGGAGCAGCTGCCAGGTCCCCCGCCCCAGGCCCTCTTCACCTCCAGGGGACTGTCGCTGCCCTGGGCTGCCTCTTCTCTGAAGCATCAGGAGTATTCAGGCCAAGAGCTGAGAGGGGCGGTGAGGGGTGCCCAGTAGGTACCACAGGTCCCCAGCTGTCCCATCTCAGGGCTCCCCCAGGGCTGCAGGAGCAGGGCAACCTGCTCAGATGCCTCGCCCCCTCTACCAGCCATCGGAGGAGAGGATTCATAACTATGCCGTGGGTGGACAACGCTCAGAAACACAGCGCCACTGGGGGCTGTGAGAGTCTGTCATATACTAAGAAAACAGGACTGTAATGGGTTTGCATTTGTACGTAACGCGGCCCGATATTAGCAGATCACACTGTGGCTCACAGATCGGGAGGGGCTGAGCCGAGGTGGGGCTGGGCGTCCCTTCCAGACAGGCGATGGGGATGCCCCTGGCAGTGCTGGGTGCCCAGCCTCGGCCCAGGGCTGGCACACCAGAAAAACTGGCTTTGCGATCGGACCCGCCTGCATTCAAATCCTGTGACTTCACCAATTCGTGCCTCCGTTTCCGCATCTGTAAAGTGGGGGTGCTGCCGCCTGCCTCGTTGTGAGAACTCATTGCGCTCGCAAACGTAACGCTCGGCACAGGGTTGGGCACGGAGTAGATGCCAACAAAGGACCAGCCCCTTCCCCTCCTCCCGCAAGAGCTCCAGTGTCAGACCCGCCTTTCTGGGAAAGTCTCCCTCAGTTCTGCACGAGGTACACCTTTCTGCAGCCCCCTCTCGGGGTGTGCCCTTGGGGTGCCGGGTGCCCTCCGGCTGCTGGGTGCTGAGGCGGGGCTGCCCTTCCCATGGCACACACTGCTGTGCTCCCCGGGGTCCAGAGCGTCGTGCAAAAGCCCCCTTCCTATTGGAAGACCCCCTTCTCCAGCCGGAGAGGAACCAGATGGCTTCAGCATCTCCGCCCCTCTGTCCCTCTCTCTTCATCTGCGAGGGGGTCTGTTTGGCCCCGGGGACGTTGACTCCACGCCAGGCTTCCTCGCTAGCTGAGCTTCGCCATGGCTGGGACCTGGCCTGTCTGGCTCCTCTCGGTCCTAGAGCTGGCATGGAGCCTGGCACCGAGTGGGCACTCCCCACAAGGCTCTGATTCCACCTCCGGAGCAGGAGCTGAGCACAAACAGGGCATGCGAAGGGTTCTGCCCTTCCTCTGGCCTGAGCACAGGGACCCCCCCCTACCCCACCCCATCCCGCTCTCAGCCACAGGTTGGGGACTGGGAAGAACCCGGAGCGGGCTGTCCCCTCCCCTAAATCTAGCCCCCAGCCAGCTCACCCCAGAGACCTGGGTCCTGCCCTTTCTTCCAGCCTTATAAACCAGCAGCGAGTGGAGGCCCAGAGTGGCGCAGGGGCCACCCAGGGCCACCAGATGGGTGTACTGAGAACCTCGTTTAGTGATAATGGGTGTGGCGCAGACTGGCCTGCCGGGCGAGGCCCAGCGGCTAAGGGAGCATCTTGGGGGAGATAACATGGGAGCAGAGGCCAAAGGCAAGGCCAGGGCAGGCCTTGGGCTGGGCAGGGGCGCCAGACAGAAAGGAAGAGGCTGTCCTTATGGCCGTGAGTCTGGAGTGTAGGCCAGCCCCAAGCCTGCAGCCTTGAGTCTGGGGAGCGCAGACATGACTTATAAGACATTCTGGGAGCCTTCCTGGGGGTGTGGGACCCCCTCACCAGGTGTCTCAGACCCTGACTTCAGCCTGAGAGTCATACCACCCCTGCCCCACGTCATGGAGAGCCCAGGATTGGCCTGGCACCCCCACCAGGTTTTCAGCTGTCCCCGTTGAGTGCTCTGGTGGGCAGAGCCCCTGGCGGCCCCTCTGTCCCCCAACCTGTTGGCCCTGCATCTTCATCAGCAGCCAGCCCTGCCTGCTGCCATCAGACTCGGGACTCAGCGCCAGGCCCCATCCCTGTGGCCCCTGAGGGCTGGCCTGGGGGCCGATGGAGCTGGCGGCCCACCTGGCCCCCCGGCTGTCGCTTACAGATGGAGACCTGGCCGCTGTCTCCTCGTCCGTCTGTCCATTCTCTCGGTGGGCCTCCTGTTCCCACAGCTGCTCCCCCCTCACCACCCTCGTCCCTGCAGACAGCTTGGTGGGGCTGTGGGTGTGAATTTCCTCCAGGAGGGAGGGCCAGTCCCTTCTGTCACTGAGGCAGAGCCCGGGCAGGGAGCAGGCGCAGTGGGGGGTGGGGGTGCTGGGGAGGGGGGCGTTTTGAGGTCCAGCTCCCTCGGCCTCTCCCGACTGGCCTGCCACAGCGCCTCCTGCGGAGCCAATCTGCCTCGGCTCCACGCTGGGGGCTCAGAGTAGACGCCTGCACCCCCTTTCCTCTTCCTCCTCCTGCCAACCCTCCCCCATAGCGAGGACAAACTGTGCCCCCATTTTGTGTCTGGGGGGGCTTGAGACCCCAAGGGCTCGTTTCTGTACCCTGGGGCCCACAGCTCAGATGAGCTCCCCCCCGAGCGCCTGGCCATGTGGCCGTTGGCCGGAGCCAGCGTGGCCTCTGTCCCACTCTGCTGTGCCCTGCCTGCTCGAACAGTCCTGAAGGGACAAGAGCGCGGCCAGCAATCATGAGCCAGGCCCGGTGCTGAGAGCTGTACCCGGGCCGGTGCCCTCTGGACCGAGGGGGCCCGAGGCAGTGCAGAGGAGTAAGGGAGACCCCCGGCCCTCCGCCCACCCTCCATCAGCTAGAGCTATTTACTGCTTGTCTAGGGCGCCAGGCCCTGGGGAACAGGAGAGAGCCGAGGTTCCTGCCTCTGCAGAGCTTGCTGCCTGGTGGGGACCGACAATGGATAGGAGGCACGCTATAGATAGAAAATGTCACGTTGTGCCCAGCTAGGGAAGGACACAGCAGAGATACCGCCCCGCTCCACCCAGACCCTCGGGGGCGGGGGACACCCATGTGGAATAGGGACCCGCAGACCCCAAGCGCCTTGTTCCCACCCCCAGCTCTGGCTCTGCCTCCCCCCCAGCCCCCATCCTGTGCGAAGTGCCTGTCCCCTGCGGTTCCTGCTAATGAAGGGCACATCCACCCACCCAGAAACCGGGCTGCTTCCAGCTGGTATTTAAAGAGGTGTCTCTGAGTGTGATGATGGCGTTTGCTCCCATTCCTGTCCCCCGCCCACCCCACAGTGTCCCTCTCAAGGTAAACTGGAAACAAAGCTACTGGCTGCGCCTCACCCCTGCTCTGGCCCCAGAGGAGCACCACGTCCGGGCTGGGCTTCCTGCCAGGCCCCATGCGGGGCACGACAGATCTGGAGACAACCAAGGCCTGGGGCCGCTCTTAGGTCCCACCAGTTTCCTGTGAATGAGGCTCAACTTCTGGCTCAGGGTGGGGGTAGCCGGGAAGACTTCCTGGAGGAGGCGGTGTCAGCACAGAAAAGAAAAGGCAGGTGGGGACCGGACTTCGGTGCTTTGGGAAATGGCAGGCAGGAGATTCATCAACCGTTTTGAGAAATTTGGCCGTGAAGGGGAAGAGAGAGAGAGAGCAGTAGCTAGAGGGAAAAGGGAGGTTCGGGGAGGGTGTTTTTAAGAGGAGACACTAAAAAGCCTGGAAATGCTATTGGAGGAGGGGGTGGCCATTCAAGAAAAAGGGGTTTCAAAGGGCATACCCAGCAAGGCAGGAAAGGGCTGGCCCGGTGGGACTGGAGGCCAAGAGCAGGAGCGTTTAGCGGTTATCGCTGAGGAGCAAGAAGAGAATTTCCCTCTCCTTTGAGAAGTGAGAGACAAGGTCATCCTTCTCCCCAGGAAATACTCGCCCATTTAAAAGATGAGGAAACTGAGGCCCCTGGACAGTTCCATGACTTGCCCTAGCTCGTAGACCCTCTGGCTGGCTGCCCGGCCCGCACTCCTTCAGGCGACTCGGCTGAGAGGGGACGAAGGGGGCGTGGCCTGAGCACATCCTAAGGTGGACCCAGTGCCCACTTTGTTGGTACCCGCTAGGGAGCGCCACCTGCATTTATAGACAGCATGTTTTCCCAAGTGCCCAGATCAAGCCCAGTGCCGAGTGCCGTCTTCTGGGAAGCGGCTGCTGCCTTCTCCGCAAACTTCTTAATAAGCCCTGCTGTCAGACAGTCCTTCCTCAGTCTAACCTAAATCTCTCCTGTTGTGGCTGAGCTAACTGTCCCTGAGTGGCTCGGCTGTCCCGGACCAGGTTGCCACCTGCCCAGCTCAGGAGCTCTGCCCTGCTCCAGCGCCCTTGGCTATGGGCACTGGGGACAGAAACGCCTTGACGCCTCCCCTCATTCTCACGAAGTGTCTCCAGGGGCCTGGGGGCCTCCTCGGCCCCTCCCAGAGCTCCTCTCTGAGCCAGGACCTGCGCCCTGGCTCTGGATAGCACCTGCTCCTCTCTCCCGCCTGCGAGAGAAGCCTGATCCATTCACAGGCTGGGATGCCTCCTGCCACCCTGGGGCCAGGCCCTCCCTCCCTGAACTGAGCTGGTGACAGGAGTCAGTGGCATCACCTGTGTGGAGCACTGAGCGGGGCCTCGTACGTAGAAAGCGCTTGGAAAGGAAGCGGCCCCCAGGCTATCTGGGTGCTGAGCGGGAGGGTGTGGAAGGAACCTGGGACGTGGCCTCACATGCCAGCGCGGGGCACTAGCTCCCGGGTGACTCTGAACAGACCCTTCGCTCTCCGAGTCCCCTTCCCCGTTTGCAGGCGGGTGAGGGGCTCTGGAGCCGGTGGCTGTGCCGCGGGCTGGAAGCAGCCAAAGAGGGAAGCATCCTAAGGGACACACCTGCCGAGGACCCCACGGAGCGAGCATCCCCGTGGGCCCTCAGGGCCGGACCTCTGCGTCCCTCCCGCTCCAGCTCTGAGACATCTGGGTCCAGGGGCCTCCCTGTGGCCTCAGCCCGGCCCCGCCTGCCCCCACCGGGCCTGGCTTCCAGGCCACACTCCCATGGGGACACAGACATCCATGTCTGAGCCGCACCTCAGCTCCCCGGGACTACAGCCCCGGCCTGGCGGCCACCTCCACATCCCAAACTGCAGTAAACCGAGCACACGACAGCCCCGTTTGCAGAGCCCAGCCTGGTTAATCTGCTTCATTAAAGGCACTAATTAACTGTCTTAATTAAAAAGGTAACCTGGAAGCCAGCAGAGCTAACTCCTAACAAGGCACGAGGCTGTTTGGGGACAACGCTGGGAAGAGGGAAGCCCCCTGCCCTGCCCCGCAGCCCGCCCATCCTAGGGCTCAGCCCAGCCTTGGTGGCTCCCAGCCTCCATCCATCGGCCTGGCGACTGCCAACCTGCTCCCCGACCCCACATACCCCTCATTCGGGCTCAGCGCGCTGGAGGGAGTCGGAAGCCCCACATTCTCATGCACCACATGGCTGCAGTTAAGAGCTCGGAATATAAGTGGCTGTAATTAGGCAGCACAGGCATGCCAGGAGGGAGGGACAGCCGTGGCAGGGAGGCCGAGCTGGCCACACTGTGCCTGTCCCTGCGGAGCCGGGTGGGCTCTGGCAAGAGCACGATCGACACTGTGGCAGAACTCCACCTGGGCAAAGAGCCACTGGACCATCAGCTTCTGTGATCACAGAGCTCTGCGGTCAGGAGAACCAGGTTTAAATCCCACCTCCGGTCTAGAGACTGGGTGGTCGAGGCAAGCTACTTTGCTCTCTGAGTCCCCATTCTTCATTTGCAAAACACCTGCCAGAGTGGCCTGGCAATTCCCTCTCCCAGGCAGGCCCTCCCCAGCTTGGCAGAGGAGAGTGCTGGGATTGATTAGCCATGTCTGCCCAGGGTAGTGGGGAAGGAGTGGAGGCTCGCGTGCCACTCTGATCCCAACCATCCTGCCAGCCTCTGTGAAGGAGAATCTCTGAGTCAACATTTCAGACCTTTATCACAGTCTGAGGAAAACAATTCTCACAAATCCTCAAATATAAGGCCTCACAGCTGAAAAAGGTTTTCAATAGACAGTATTCATTTATGCTTCCCGTTATCCTTCAGGATTTGAACTGAGCATCCCCAGATCAGAACTGAGACTCTAGGGTGGCCTGTCCGGAACCGTCCCCTGGCTCTGAGGGTCACTAGAAGGAGGAGGGTGGGGACATCCTCCAAGGAATTTACACTGGTATGGAGACCCTGCCCTCCTCCTCCCCAAACTCTGCCCAAGACGCCAGCCAAGTTCATGAGCAGCCCCCACTTGTCTCCCAAGCAGAAATGACATAGACACATAACACGGTACGCAGGGACAAAGTAGCCTTGGAATATTAACTCACTGCCCTTCTCGAAGCACCCCCCGCCCCCCGCCTGAGGAAAGATAGGACCTGGAGATGGGATAGGGTGGCCCCCAAGATCCGAAGGAGCCCAGTTAGGCCCCAGAGTCCCTGGGGGACAGAAAGGAAGTGAGGCCAGGGGCCCTGGGTGCTCGGTTTAGGATGCAGAGGGTTCGTGGCGTCAGAGCGAACCCTGAGGGTCCAACCCTGCTGCCCATTGTGTGGACAAGGCCTAAGGGCAGTCTGGCCAGCCCTCCACCCTTGGCCCTTTGCCCTCCATGTGCTCAGGGACCCCGGGCTTAGAGAGGGGAGCCCAGGGTCTAGGCCCAGGCCCCACGTTACTGCCAGCAGCTTGCTGCCCTCTCCCACACTGAGACTGCTGCAGCAGCAGCTCAAGGCCCGGCTGTCAGGCCCAGACAGATTGAGTCTCTGCGCAAACAGCTGTTAGCCCAGCTCCGCAGACACGGCTCCGCTGCGGACTGGAGCCAGGTTCCCACGAGGGCGCCCCCGCCCCCTGATGATGAGACTCAATCCCAGCCAGGCCTCGGGGAGTCAGGCCATGTGCCACCGCATCCCCCGCCCCCTCCCCGGCTCCTCCCAGCCTTAAAGACCCACACTCCAACCGTGTCCCCCACTTCGGTGCCCAGAGGGCTGTCAACCCAGGGATCTTCCCAAAGCTGCTTCAGCCAGAGGAATCAGCCCCTTCCCCGCCTTCGCCGACCGGGCATCCACGAGAGGCGAGCTTCTGCCCACATCCTCCCCCCGGCACCCTGCGCCGCTGTAACAGACGAGGCAGCCGAGGCCTCGAGAGGTGGCTGGGCGAGTGGCTAGCAGGATGCAAACCTAGGGCTCTGGGAGCTGCACCCAGCGGGTGGCTTCCACGGACTCAGGCCCCCCAGGAGGGCAGGACACCCAGGCCCAAACCCCGGGGGCGCATGGTGAGGGACATCAAGACTGAGTGAGGAGGACTTAGACATGGCGGCTGAGGGGACAGTCAGGACCACCTACGACAGGAAAGCCTTGGAGGCTGGACAAGAGGCAGGCTGAGGGCCAGAGGCCCGGCTCAGACCTGGGGGCAAAGGAGGGTCGGCCTCGGCTCCCAGGACCCTCGTGTTCACCCCACAAGTCAGAACCCTGCCATGGTGACCTTCTGTCCACTGAGCCACAGCCCTGCCCCACTCCCGCCCCAGCAGGCATGTGCTTTGCCCAGGACCATTTTTATACTCGGGTGCAGGCCGGGGGCCGACACACCCGGAACCCACTGCAGTTCAGCTGAAAGCCACATGCTCGGGCCGGTGGCTGAGTGACGCCCATCAACCGCTGTGCGGCCCTCACTGTGCCACCGGCTGGCACACTGCCCTGGGGGGGACCGCCCTCCCCTGGTTACTGTGGGAACTGAAGCTATCCGCCCAGGAAGGTGCGGGGCCACACCACTCGCTGTGTCCTCCCAAGGGCTGCCTAAGGCTCTGCCCCGGGGACAGCAGAACCCCCAGGGACAGGAGACCCCACCCCCCACCCCCCAGGGACAGCAGGCGGCCTGCACATCTCCAGAGGGGCTGGGACGGAGAGCTCTGGACACAGGCAAGTCCTGGGACTGAGCCCCGGCCCCGCCTCTTGGTAGCTGAGGGCCCTCAGGGCCACTCGTCCCTCGTGTGGGAAACAGAGCCGTCAGCCCCCAGGCCGGTGTGAGTGTCCCGGAGACCCTCCCTCCCGGGAGCCGGCAGGGTTGAGGAGGTCACCTGCATGGGTCCCCTGCGCCTGCCCAGGAGCCCGATTTCCCATCCTTGGGAGGGAGCCCAAGAGAAGAGCAGACGATCGCCCTCATCATCCCGCCAGGCCGCTCGTTATGAATATTAATAGCATTAATTAGGTCTAATCTGGCATCCAGGCCACGGCTGGCTGTGAGTGATCCCCAGGCCACCAGGCTCTGAGCGAGGCTTGGCCTCCCCAGGGAGGCGGGTCTGGGTCCGGGGCAGAACAGGGGGAGGTGAGGGGAAGCCCAGCCCAGCAATGACGGGTCTACAGAGAGGATTTCACCTGGGGGTCCCCTAGGAAGGGGCTGCCCCGGCTTGGTGCCCGTTTCACAGATGGGGAAACCAACCCAGCTGAGGACAAGAAGGCAGGTTCAGCAGCAGGACACGGCCCACAGCCCACCTGTCTGGCCCCCCAAAGCCCCTGGCCGCCCTCCAGCAGACATCTCTGACCCTGAACCGTCAGGATGTGTGTGCCGGAGATCGGGGTCCTGGGAGGCGGGGTGCTGTCCAACTCGCTGAGCTGAGAGCTGGGCGTGTGGCTGGAGCGCAGGTGCCTTGTCTGTTTAATGGAGACGCTAACAGCGCGTCCTTACAAGGTCCCTGGGAGGGCTGATTAGTTACGAAGGTGGGTGCTTAGAATCCGGCCTTGGGACAAGTGCTGTGAGTGCTGTTCCCGCCCACCCCTGCCCGAGGCCGGCGAGGCGTCCTAGTGAACAGCACAGCCTTTGGGGGCCAGGGGTCCATGTTCAGTCCTCAAGGCTGTGGGACCTGGGCCGGTTCCCTTCCCCGACTCTGCCTGCCTCCCTGACTATCCATGTGGTAGAAGACATGGTCTGGGGGGGCAGGGGGTCTTCCCAGGAGCGGCTCTCAGTGGGGGAGGCTCCACCCCCTCCTCTGCCACCCACCAAATCTAGGCAGCCGACCTACCTGCCCCAAAGGGAAAACCCCCAAAAAGACCGGGTGGGGAAGGCGATCCTACGCCTCGCCAGCCAGGGACAGGCATCTCCCAGAGCGCAAGTTTCCCGGGCCCTCAATTGGGGTGGCGGGGCCTCCTTCGCACGGGACCGCGGTGCAGATAAAGTCTGAGGGTTCGGATCTCTGCACGGCAGGGCAGTGGCCCTGTCTCCATGCACTGTGCTGGCCATTTGGGTGCTTGGCAGGGATGGCACTTCAGAACGGGCTCTAGGAGCTCCCTTGGGGCACAGAGGGTGAAGGATCCAAAGTTGTCACTGCGGCAGCTCGGGTTGCTGCTGTGGCACCGGCTCCATCCCTGGCCCGGGAACTTCCACAGGCCGTGGGTGTGGCCAAAAAAAAAAGAATGGGCTCAGGACTGAATCCCAGCCCTTAGGGCTATGTGACAGGCAGTGAATGTCTTAAGCTTGCAGGACCTCAGTCTCCTCGCCTCTAACATGTGGCAAATACTTGCTTTTTTTTTTTTTTGTGGCCACACCTGCGGCATATAGAGTTCCCTGGCCAGAGGTTGAATCTGAGCCACAGCTGAGACCTGCGCTGCAGCTGTGGCCACTTCCGATGCTTCAGCCCACTGTGCCAGGCAGGGAATCAAACCCACACCTCTGCAGCGACCTGAGTTGCGCCGCAGTGGGAACTCCCCTGCAGGGCTGCTTGGAGGAATCCACGGGATAAGACACTCAGACACACGTGCCTCTCGGCAGACACACCATGAAAGGTCCACGAACGGCACCCGCCGTGGTCCATATTACCGATATTGTTATTATTTTTATGATCATTACTATCAATCCTCTCGCTTCCACATCTCCTCCCTAAGCCTGAGTCAGGCCAGGGGCCAGCTCCCTCCGAGCCCAGATCTGTGCGCTGGGAGGAGTTCCTGGATCTTGGCGACACGGGCCACACCAATTCTAGGCAGCCCCCCGCCCCCGCAGAAGACCCCCAGCATCCCGTCCTGCAGACAAGGGCTTCTGTCCCGCTGACCCCGGGTCGGGGCAGGGGCAGTGTGCTGGCTGGCACAAAGGCTGGGCTCTGTCTTTGCCTGCGGCGGGGGCAGCTGCCCGGGGAGGGCCCTCCTGCCACAATGAGGGCTTTGAGCCGCTGCCGGCGGGAGCGGAGCTCCCCTTGAAGGCCCCCTGCTCTCACAAGCCCTGTCTGTCTGTGAGGCCACGGGGCCAGGCAGGCAGCTGCCGTGGGGGCAGGGCCCACGCCCAACCCACTGCTGGGCGCACGGCCTCCCCAGCCTCCTCTCGCCCGGAGGATCCCCGGCCAGGGCAGGCTGCAGGCCTGAGAGCCAGGCGGGGTCTCGGGGGTGGAGCGGAGGGCTTGCCCATGTCCCTGTCTGAAGTGACAGTGGCCTGGCACGCAGAACACAGGAAAGCCCCTGTCCCTCCCCCCAGGGCCCTCAGGAAGTCACCGCAGGCCTGGGGCTCTGCCTCCAGGTCTCTCTCCCCCTCTTAGCCTCAGTTTCCTCACCGCCAGAGCATCTGTGAGAATCAAATGAGACCTGCATTTAAGCTCTACTCAGTGCCAGGCAGGCGCGAGCACTCAGGACTGCCAGCACTGCGGGCTTGTGATCACAGCCCTGTCTCCGCTCCTGCCTGGGACCCAGCTTCAACCCCAATTCGGCCTGGGTGACCTTGGCCTGGTGACTGCACCTCCCTGAGTCTCTAGTTTCTCGTTTATAAAATGGGCTAATGCCACCCACTGCCAGGTGGGTGCCCTAAAGAGAAAAGCATTTATCAACATGCCTGGGGCTCGGGAAGCCTTGGCTGGATCAATGAATGAATGAATCCAAGATTTAAGACTTGACGCCAGGGTTAAGCGGCACCTTGCAGGGACCTGGGAGGGGAAGGAGGAGGAGTCAGCGTGGGTGGAGGTGAGACAGATGTCTGCACGAAGCCACCTACACTGTCACAGGGAGAACTGCCAGGTGCTGGGGGACAGGAAGCAGGCAGGGCTGGTTCCTGCAGTCAATCAGGGAGGGCTTCACGCAGGAGGCAGCGTCTACCTCATGTAGGGACTGAGGGTGGCTTCTGGACACAAGGAACAGCGGAGGTGTGCCATGTCATCCCTGGCCCAGTGTGGCAGGGCCTGGAGGAGAGGCTGGGGGGCCAGCCGGGGCTGGGAAGGTCTGAGACGCCAGGCCAAGGGCTTCAGTGGATGTTTCCGATAGGGAGCCACTGACGATCTTAGAGCCAGTGAATGACTCAAGTATGAATTTTTTAAGTGTCTGGCAGTGTCTGTGCTGGAGGCGCAGGGAGGGGAGCAAGTTCCACGGGGGCAAGTTCTAAACCCTGCTGCAGTTTAGAGCCTGTGTGAGGGGACTCTGGCCGAGCAGCGATGTCCCGAGCCTGACCCTCTGTGGGCTCCTATCCCCAGAGCCGCCACTGCCCAGGGCTACCCCGGGCTCCGGGGGCAGCCTGGCACCCGGCACAGCAGATGCTTCGAGAACCCAGAGCCTGCCTGGGTTCAAATCTGCTCTGACTTTGTGCAAATGACATCCCCTCTCTGAGCCTCTGTTTCCACGTCTGTGAAGGAATTAAGGGCGCCCGAGCCCCACGATGCCGCCGTGACCATTAAGTTCAACCCTCGAAGGTGCCTGCTGGAGGGGACCCCCTCGTCCCTCCTCTGGGCCTTCCTCACCTTGGAAGGGGGAGGGGCTGGGGACCCAGGGGGAGCCAGGTCTCTGTGGAACCCCCACCAAAGGCAGTGCCGGGCGAAGCCGAGATTCAAATCCCACCCCCGCCTCTTAGAAGCCGTGTGGCCGTGACCCACTGTGCCTTAGTTTCCTGGTGTGTGAAGGGGCGCTGATGGCATCCCACCGCCCAGAAATGCTGCGAGGATTGTGTGAGACGCTGCCTGCGAAGCGCTCAGCACGTGGAGAGAACTCAGCAGACGGGCTAGCGTCGCTGCGGTTTCCGTGTTGTTAGCTCCGAGTCCCTTTCCGTCCCCCAGGGAGGCCGAGGTCTCCTCCTGTTTTACGGTGTCCAGGGGCACAGGGACTTGTGTCTCCACCCAGCCGGCGGCTGCAGGGCTGTGGGGCCCCCAGCCACCCTCTCCCAGCAACCCGAGACCCAGGAGCCACCACTGGACTCTGTATCCTCAGGACCCGGCAAGGGCGCCACCACCACCACGCCTGCCAGAATCAGGGCAGCACCCCAGTCGCATCAGAGGCTGGGGCTGAACGAGGATGCCGGGGGCCCCCCCTCCGCTGCAGGCGCAGGTCTGGGGCCTCCGACCGTCAGGGCCCAGAGCCCACGGCCTCCACCTCCTCAGGCCTCCCCCGACCCCAGGCCCAGGCCGCCTCCGCTGCACCCCGGCAGAGCCTTGCGGTCCCCCACCTCCTGAATGGGGGGGGCGGGGGGGGCGCCCCCACTGGAGCTGCCCCTCAGAAGGGCCGCGCTGCAGAAGGCCAGCTGAGTAAATAACGACATTTCCTCCTCTCTCCGGCGCTCTTCGCCCCTTTCCCTTCCACAAATAAATTATCAACGTGCCCAGGTCCCGGCGGAGCGGAGCACGTCGCGGGGAACAATGAAAAAGCTTTTAATAGGATTCCAGGAGCTGCAGCCGCTCGCTCGGGGGCCCTAATGGAGACTGCTCCGCGACCGCGGGCCGCCCGCGCCCCCGCGCCACCAGCTCCTCCCGGCCCGGCGGGCCACCCGCTGACGTCACGGGCAGCGTCTGGCTGGAGAGAAGCTGCCGGAGCTGGAGGCGCGTGCCTGCCCCCCGGCCTGCCCACTGCTGCCCACCGCCGGCCACGCGCCTGGGAGGCCGACCCCGTCGCCAGGAGGGCCCCCGATGAAGTGAGGCCAAGGGCAGTGCCGCCCCGCACATAGTAGGGCCACAGGCAGGGGCCCTCCGGGAGGCATGAGGCCCTGAGACCGGAGGGGACCGCCCCGGGAGGGGGCCTGGTGGAGGGGAGAGCGTGAGAGACGATGCTTGGGTCCTGACTACAAGGGCTTTGTGAGGACCCAGACGGGGCTGGGGCCGAGGGCGCCTCAGCGGCTGCCCTTCCTCGGTGTGACCTTGTGTGAGTCACTTCAGCTATGTCTGTTTCCTGGGGTAAAATCAGGATAATCACAGAGTCTACCTCGGAGGCTTGTTGGGGGGATTAATCCAGTTACTACCACTGGACACCGCGCACGCGCAGTCTGTCTGTTGCTACCTCTAGACAGCGACCACCATCTCCTTAGGTGTTGGGGGGTCAGGGGCAAGAGGCCCTGTCCCCGCGGCGGGACGGTTGGTCCAGTCACTTTAATCTGTCTGCGCCTCAGTTTTCTCTTCTGTAAAGTGGGCTGTTGTGAAGCCTCAAGGAGTTGTGCATGGGCCGAATCCCTAGCAGGTGCTGCAGGGCATGTGGTGTAGATGGTAAACGCAGCTGGTCCCTTTGCCTGGCTTCCACCGCGGGGCCTGGCACACAGCAGGTGCCCAGCGAATACCCAAGGGGGTCTCGCCTGACCCGCCGCCAGGGGACTTTCCCTGAGGAGGAGACGCCTGAGCCCCGTGCCCTCCCTTTTCACAATCTGGCCCCAACCCCTCTCATTCCTCCCCAACCTTTACTGCTTCCCAGAGCCCCCAGGGGCTCGGTTCTCCCCAGTCCACCCAGAGTCACCCACACTCCGACCTGCCCCTCATCACGGCTGAGTGGTCTGGGGGCTCCTCCCTCCCCCAGCTCCCATCTACTATGTGTGTATCTGGGCCTCAGCCTCAGGGCCCAACCTCTGCCCCGTGAGGGGCCAGCGAGGAGCTTAGCTAGTGCCCCGTGAGCCTGCCGGCCAGGAAAGGTGGGTGCTCCTGAGGGCAGAGGCCAGTGTGTGCAGCCCTCCCCAGGCCCTGAGCTCCTCAGAGCCCCCAGCGGGGCAGCGCCCGTGAGCCGCATCCTGCGTCCGGCGGGAGCCTGGCCTGCTCGCTGAAGTGCGGGAACTGCTGGCTCCTACGGAGACCCGTGGTCACTGTCACATTGAATCTTCACACTGACCCTGGGAAGTGTGTTCTGTTGGTCCATTTCACAGGTGTGGAGACTGAGGGACAGAGAGGGAAAGTGAAGTGTCCAGAAGTAGGACTGGAACCCAGGTCCACCAGACTCAGAGCGCCGGCACGTTTATTCTGTAGCCTGGCTGCCTCCTGGTGGATCCTGAGTTCCACGTGGCCTTGGACAAGGCCTTTCTCCACTCCGTGCCTCCACCTCCCTACCCACAGCGGGAAGAAGACCAGCCAGGCCCGGCCCGAGCCTTCTCAACAGCCCAAGCCTGGGGTCTCAGGGCTCAGAGTCCCAGAGCCATGATGCTCTTGGGCCCTTTGGGGCCTGGCGGTCCAACCCCTTGGCCGGCAGTAGTGGGGAAACTGAGGCATGGAAAGCTCCAGACTCTGGGTGTGGGGAGTGTGTGTGGTCTGTCTCCCTGGGGCAGGTGGGCCGTCTGTAGCGGGTACAGCCTCCATGAGGAGGGGAGGGGCTTCCAAGACCCCCGCTGCCCTCTTTGCTAAGAGCCCTGTCTCTGCTCACTGGCCAGCCCTTCCCTGCCTGCTGGCTGCAAGCAGGTGGCCCTGCCAAGTGCCAGCCAGACTGCTGGGCTCCCTCCTGGGGTCGGAGGTTAGGCTGCAAGGCTGACAACCCACCTGCGGCTTCAGCTGGAGCAGGGCTTGGGGGTGGGGCGCCCATCCGGCTGCTCGCTCCTTTGCACCCACCCCCTCCCCAGAGAAGGGCCCAGGGAAAGCCCTCAGGTGACAGACAGCCCCGTCTGCGTCTGCGGGGACAGGATGGGCAGGGGCTGCGCAGGGAGAGGCCACTCAAGGCTCTTCTTAGTGGCAGCGTCCCGGGTGGGAGTAGACTGCGGGGTTCATTCACCAGAGCCGGGCAGGTAGGAGGGGTGGGTGTGAGCCTGTGTGGGTGGGAGCTGTGAGCACGGTGCACAGCCGTCTCCAGTCCTCATCTGGCTCTGCCCGGGAGCTGCCCACTGGCCCCGGTCCTGATCTGGCTCTGCCACGACCGGGACCGTGGGTAACCCATCCGTGGCCAGCTCCGGGCCTGAGAGAGCATGAGCCCCTCCCGCCCCCACTGAACCCAGGCCCCCTACTCAGGCCAAGGGCAGCCCAGGGTAGGAGCCCAGGGGGCCTGCGGGCAGCCAGACTCCCAGCAACGGAACCAGGCCCCTCAGGTCCGACCCCAGAGAAGCATGTTTTAAATCAAGGTCACCCCAGGAAAGCCAGTGGGCAGCTCCCAGGCAGAGCCTGCAGGGAACCTAAACCCGGGGGGACGTGTCCCTCGAGGAGCCGCCCAGCAGCAGATTTCATCCCTGGGGGGGGGGTCCCGGCTGGCGAGTTCAGACCCTCCACTGCCACCTGCACCAGCCCCTAGGGCGGTTCAGTCATGGCCCCCACTTTCTCTTATCCATCTGTCCACCCAGGGCCACAATGAGCACCTACTATGTGCCGGGCCCCCCACCAGGCCCTGGGGCTGCACCAGGGAGCAAGACAGACCCACCCCTTGTCCTCAGCCACCCTGCCTCCGACCCCTCATCCCCAGCCCCCCAAACCACTCAGAACCAACCAGCCAGGCGTTCCCCCCAAGAGCGCCCCCACGGCCCCCTGAACACTCAGCCCTCCATTGTGCTCGGCCAGGCAGCCCTTGGCAGGCCGGCCCCCGGGGAAAGCCCGTCTGGCGCCGGCACCCAGCAGCGTTGCTGAGGACCCGATCCGCGGCCCTTCCCGGGCGTCGCTGGGGCTGGGGCTGCAGGGGCGACAGGGTGACAAGAGCGGTTCGCTCCGGTAGATAAACGCCGTCGTCCTCTCCTCCGGAGTGGGTCCCCTTTCTTTTATCTCTTCCTCGCGCCCGCTCTCTCTCTCTTTTTTTTTTTTTTTACAGTTTGCTAAATCTGTTGTAATCTGGTGCCAACGATTAATTCAGGCAGAGGGAGGGAAAAGGGAGCAAAAAAACATGCTGCCACAGAGCTGCTCCTCAGGAGCAGTGCCGGATCGGCGCCTCGGCCACCCCAGTCGCAGTCAAGTCCAAAGCCATCCCCCAGCCGGCGGCCAGGGCCTCCCGACCGCGAGGGCCCCACCCCCATCCTGTGAGCGCAGCCCGCAGCACCTGGTCCCGCCCGCCCTCCGGATGCCTGGGTCCTGCGCTCTGCCTGGGAAGCAGCGTCCCCTAGTGGTTAGCTGAACCCCATACAGCTGGGGCCTGATGCCTCCAGGAAACCCACCCGATCTTCGCTCGTCTTCCCAGGCCCCGAACGAACCCAAGGACCTTCAGAGTCTTCAGAGTCGGGAGAGGGTGTCTGGGGAACACCCCTCTCGGCCGCAGCCCTCAGTCTACACCAAGGCCACTGCCCCCATCACAAACAAACCCAGATGTTCTCACTCCTGGCGCATCAGAGGCCGGGTGGGGCTGCCCACACAGGTGGGCACACAGCTCTCGGGAACAGGGTTAGAGCCCAGGAAGCCCACCCTTGCAGGGGCCAGTCCAGAAGGACCAGGCAGATGGGCATCTAGGCAGGCCCGGGGGTCCCGAGAGGCGGAGATGGCCAGGCCAGCAGAGACCCAGGGACACAGACCACAAGCTCCAAACAGACCTGCTGTCCGGAGGCCTCCCGGTCCCCCACGTCCCTTCTGCTGGCTCTGCCCTCCCGGCGCCTCGTTCCTGTCTCTTCTCACTGGCTCCTGTTTCACCTGTGTGTCCTCGGCTCAAGCACCCCTTTCCCCAGTCCCAGGCCCCAGAAGCACCCCCTCCCCAATCCGGTTGCAGTTCGACCCCACCTCCCACCTGTAGCTTCCTGAGGACGAGACTGCAGCGGCTCTAAGAGCCCAGAGCCCGTGGCCAGTGCTCAACACCGAATGATGAATGAATGAATGAATGAGCAGGGACGGAGGGAGGGAATGAAAAAAAAGCCAGGGAGCCAGAGGTGCCCAGCTGGGAGCCTTGTGAGCCCCACCCCGCCCCCGCCAGCAACGCCTGCGCTGATCTCCCCTCCCCCAGCTCTGAAGCCGGGGTGGCAGCCAGGCCACGGTGGTGGGAGTTTCAAAACCTAGAGCTGCAGCAAATCCAGCAAACAACTTCCACACGGAGAGTGGAGGCCCCCAGATACTGACATCATCTGCAGAGCCGCTGACCCCAGGGAACGGCTGGGCTCTGGGGGCCGCAGGCGGCGGTAAACAGACATTCACAGCTCAGGCAAACAGGCCTGCACAAACACGGCCCTCGCCCTCTCCGCTCCAGCTGCTGCTTGCGGGTGCTGAGCGGTAGGGCGGGGGCTGGGGGAGGAAGCGCGGCAGAAGCAGCCTGGGGTCCCACTCTTTTCCTCCAGGCCCCACACCCCCACCCCAGCCTTCTCGGGGTGACTGCTTCGTGGCAGAGGACAGAGGCAGCTGCCTTGGGCCCTGCCACAAGCCAGAGCAGGCCTGAACTTTGTGCCCCGGAGAATAACCCAGGCTCTGGGGAGAGGACCCCAAACCCACACATCAAGTACAGCCAAAGGCCTGAGGCCTGCATCATCTGCACTGTTCCAGAGCCCTGGGGGCCTCTCCCGACAGGGGCACCCCCCCACCCCACTTTAGGCACTTAGGACCTCCAGCTAACCCACACCCTTCATGGTCCACACACGTGATCGCAGCCATACACCACATCCCATGAAGGCTCCAAGATGAAAACTCTCGGCCTTCCACCTGTTTCTCCTGAACCTTCCTGCTGTCACTGGAGCCGACACCCCCAGTCAGCCGGCAAGTGAGATTCCCGCCAGAATGGACTCTGGTGGCTGGGCTGGGGGGGGCCGGGGCGGTCCTTCCTTCCGCTCCAAGGCCTGGAGAAGCTGAAAGCCCTTAGCCCGGCCTGAACCAGGGGCGTGGGCCCCAGGGGGTACCACACTGCTAGGCATCATCTCAGAGCGGGTACCCCCAAGGTGGGCACTGCTGTCACCCCATTTTACAGATGAAGATATTGAGGCCCAGGGAGATCCAGGCATTTGCTTGAGGTCAGCAAGCCAGGCAGAAAAACCCTCTCCAGGAACTACCAGTCCCTAGGACCCTGGGGCGGAAGGGCTGGCCCAGCCGGACCCCCGCACAGACCCAGACAGGCCCCATCGCTGAGCTCAGGCCATTTCTCCACCCTGACTCCAACGGCAGGAAGTGGCTCCGGAAGTAGCTGCTAGCAGGTCCCCAGCTCCCAGAGGACACACAGGAGGCCGTCCACCCCGAGGCGCGGGGCCTTCACCCACTCACATCTGCCCCTTCCCCACGTGGGGCTGGGGGACAGAAACTGTCCTGCCCCACCCAGCACTGCCTCCCTGTCTCTGCCCCACCGGACTGGGCAGCGGGGCTGTGCCCGGCGGGCCCCGGGCGCCTCATCCTCCCGCTGCTTCCTGACAACTGCTGATGCACTGGACCTCTGCGGGCAGTCAGCGGTTCCAGGCCTGCCTCTCTGTCCCTCGACACCCACCGTCTGAGGTCCACCTGGAGCTCCTGTCCATCCCTCAGCTAACTTGAGAGCGAGTAGACACTACCCGCTCCTCTCTCGTGTACTGTCCTTCCCTGCCGCCCTGCACTCAGGGTGTGCACCCATTCTCACGGGGTCGGGGGGAGCCACTCTGTCCCCCCGTGCAGGCGAGAAAACAGGTCCCCAGAGGCGCAGGCCTGGGGTCACCCAGTGGGTGACACAGGCTCAGCCACCAGGCCTCAGTCTGCACAGACTGAGCCCTGCAGGCCAAGGCGCTCACTGTAGAACCCCAGCAGCAGGTGACTCGATGGAGTGGCACCACCCCTCCCATCACCTCCGGAGAGTCTGGCTGGGGGGGACCTCCCGGGGGCTCGCGATGGGAGGCCTCAGGGGAGGTGCAAAGGGAGGGACAGGAAGGGCGCTGCTGCTGCTGCTGCTGCTGCTGCTGCGGGTCAGGCCTCTGTGGGTGCCCTCAGCCCTCAGGGACCCCTTCAACCCAGGAACAGGACATCTTTCCACCTCGCCCCATTTTTAAATGCGTCCTGCCCCCCCAAGCTCAACACCAGGAGGTGAACTCAGTCAATCCCATTTTACCAACAAGGGAAACTGAGGCTCAGAGGCAGAGAGACTTGCAGCCAGTAAGTGTTAGAGCGAAGGCACATAGACCAGGGTCTAGGGGACACTGCTGGAGCAGGGCACGCCTGGCTTCAACTCACTCTGGGGAGGCTTTTTTCAGAAGAGCGTCCAGTCCCTGTGTCTGTGTGAGATCCCCAGCCCAGGACGCACCCCCCCAGTACACACTCTACGCTCCCCGCTCCTGCTGTCAAACCTGCCGTGGCCGACCCTTCAGCCAGGATGTGGCCGCCCCTCAGCTCCTCCTGCCTCTCTCTGCCTGCTCAGCTGGGCGGTGACCCCTTCTGGGCTGGGGCCTGGCAGCTCAGGCCGTTTCCACTTGAACCTCCGAGGAAGCCCTGAACAGTCGCCCACGGAGCCGGCACCAGCTGACAGGTGATGTTTGTGCCTCTCCTCCGGGGGACTGGCAGGAAGAGATGCAGTTGGCTTTCACGCCACAAACCCGAGCCCAGAGCCCCTGAGTGTGGCTGCCTTCCCCACGGCTGCCGAGCAGAGAGGGGCATGCCTCGGCCCACATCCTCTGCCAGTGGCAGTCTGCATTCTGTGGGGTTCTGGGCCCCCTCACAGGTAGCCTGGTCCCTGACTCCTAAGCTACCTGGGGAGGGAGACAGGAGAGCCTGGTCTCCGGCCTCCCTGAGGATGCAGGGGCCAGAGTGGGGCAGGGCAGGACCCAGCTGCCCCCCACCTCTGCCCCAGTCTAGGCTTCATTCACATCAGGGCTCTGGCTTGGGCCCCTGTGGCCTCGCACAGCCCAGCTGGGCTGTGTTCTCTTAAAACCACACACCCCCAGAGAGCCTCCCAACCCCGGGGGCCGCTAGCAAGCCTGGGGCAGCTCCCTGAGGTCCACGCTCCACAACTTTCTCTTCCTTGGAGAGGTCTGATCCGCCACAGTTCCCTGCAGCTGGGCAACAACACTCCCCAGCCTTCCGGCCCTGGGCCTCCGCTGAGCCTCCAGTTCCCCGGGAGGAGGGGCGTGCGCCCGGCCTCTGGTTGAGGGGTGGGCAGCCGCTGCCCCCCACCCCACTCCGACTCCAGCCCGGCGGTTCCACCGTTCCAGCCGCCAGGTGCACCGCCCTGGCCCTCTGCCCCGCACAGGGCTGACAGTCCACTGCGCGCACAGGGAGGGAAGTTGGAGGCTGCTTATGCCCCCCTTGAAGTCGTTTTAAAAATAAAACCTCGCTCCAACCGTGACTCACGCAGCTGGTGGGGACGGGAGCGCGGCGCCCGGGCCAGCGGGCTGCCTCTCTCCGCGCGCCCCAAGCCCTCCAGTTCCCGGGTACTCGCGAGCCAGAATGGCCAGCCCAGCTTGGCGACCCCCGCGGGCAGGGCCGGCTCCCCGGGGGGTGCAGCGAGGGCTCAGACTGGGGCTCTGGTCCGAGCCCTCGCCCTTTCCAGCCTCTGCTGGAGAGAGTGGAGCCCCCGGCCGCTCACCCCGCGCCTCCCCGCGGCGGAGCTAGCGCCGCGGGTACTCGGCGGTCGACTCGAGGGGCCCCCCACCCCAAATCCCAAAGGCTGCGCGGTCCGCGCGGCAGCCGGGCAAAGCCAGGCAGCCGGATCCTGCGGCGCCTCCCTGCACTCCCCCACCCCGCTCTGCTGGCCCCGGCGCCCCGTCCCGCACGCGCGGACCCGGGCCCCCGCCCGGTGCATCCATCCTTACCTGCGCAGCGGCCGGGGAGGCGGGTCTCCTCGGGAAACTTTGCGGCGATCGCTGGAGCCTCAGGGGTTATTCCAAGGAGCGGGCGGGAACTGGAGCCGGAGGGCGCCCAGGGGGGCCCGGGAGAGGAGCCCCCGGCGCGCAGCGGAGCGCGGTGGCGGGCCCGGGGCGGGGGTCGCGCGGCGGCGCATCTGCCCGGCTCGGGCGCACGGTGGAGCCCGGGGGGCGTGCGCAGGGGTGCGCCCGGCGGCCGAGGTGCGTGTGCCCGGGTGGATGCGCTCGGGGGGTAGGGCCAGCAGCAGGGCTTGCGCGAGCGGCGGCGGCGAGCAGGGCGCGGGGAACCAGGCTGTGCGGCCGCCTCTCCCCTCGCGGCGGCGGCGGCGGCGGCGGGGGCCGTGCGTGCAGGCGCGGAGCGGGGAGGGACGGGAGGAGGGGGGAGGCAGCGGGCGGGGAGGAGGCGACGGGGGCGGGGGCGCCGCGCTGCGCACTGGCCGGCGGGACCCGGCGCGGGAGGCTGCGCCGCCGCGCGGGGACTAGGGCCCAGCCTAGGAGAATCTGCCTGCGCGTCGCCCTCCCCCAGCCCTAGGCTAAAATGGATGGTGGGGTGGGGGTGGGGGACGGCGGGGAGGTTGGGGTGTAGGTCCTTAAGGTGGGGGTGAGGCGGGAGGCTCCCAAAGCCAGCCTCCGGCGCGGGGGCGGGGAGAGAGAAAAGGGTTCTCGCTCAGGCACCGCCTCCCCTCGACACCCCTCCTCTCTGCAAGCATTCATTCATTCATCCTTCCGACCGTCCGTCCATTCATTCATTCAGTTACCCACCGCCTACTCTGCGTGCCAGGGTAACCCCTTCCTCCCTGACCCGCGCCCCTTCCCCTCACCGACCCCCTCGCCTGCCTTGCTCGCTTTGCTCCACCGAGCTGCCCTAGGGTCAGATCCCAGCTCCGCCTGTCCCCTCACTAGCTGACTGTGACCTTGAGCAAGTTACTTAACCTCTCTAAATCTCAGTGCCTCCTGTTGTAAAATGGGAGCATAAATAGCCTACCTCCGCGGGTTATCGGGAGGGTGGAAGGAGACCTTGAATAGGAAGGTGGCTAGGGCTACGCCTGGCGCTCCTGAGGGACTTAGGAGATGTGTCTGCGCCTGTTGTGTGGGGTCTGGTATGGGGGCGGGGTGGGGGTGGAACTGACCTCCCTCCTCTGAGCCTGGAAAGTTCCCATGCCTCTGGCCTTCTCTGAGATATGAAGGAGCTCTCCGTCTGCCTGGCCTCCCTCTGGCCAGACCTTGTCACCAAGGTGTGTCGGATCGGATCTGAGTGAGTCCTTGCTTCTGCCTGGAACCACCCACCGAACCACCCACCACCACCTGCTTACAGGCCCACCCCCAGGCCCCCCACAACCTGGCCGGGACCTGGCCCCCTTTGCGGTCTTTCAGCGCCACCCCTCCTCTGGGATGCCCTTCCGGTAGGTAGGGGATAGCGGCCCCTCTCTCCCTGTCCTGTGCTCTCCTGTCCCTCTTGCCCCCAGCCCGGGAGTAGGTGGAGGCATGGCCTGAGGCTCCTGAGGCAGCCCGGCCCTGACGCTTCCCGCCTCCCCGCCTCCCCTCCCTCCTGTTCCTCCCATTCCCTCGCCTTCTTCCTTCCCTGCTTTATACCCAACTCACCAAACAGCTATTTTCCCCCCAATTTTTATTTATTGTCCAAACAGCATTATACCGAAATAAAGGAAAGAAAAATCACCCACAACACCACCGCCCTGTGGCGTCAACAGTCTCCGCTCCTCTGCTCCCTTCCAGGCTTGTCCGTGGACTGTCGGCTGTAATTTTTACAGAGCTATGGTTTCCGTTCCGCCTCCCCAGACCCCCAGATGGACGTGGGCACCCTGGGGCTCCGTCTTCCCTCCATCATGGCACTTAGCGTCCTGCTCAGGAATTATGCATGTGTCTTCCTCCTCTTCTAACTGTATCACTTGAAGGAAGGACCCCTTGGCCTCCCTGCCGCCCCCCATGCCAAGCACAGGGCTGGCACAAAACAGGCGCTCGGGGCCTCAGAGTGGAGTGAATGGTATGGATGTAGCTGTACTTGACGGGCTGCGCTTAGATGTCAAAACAGCATCTTCTGGAGTTCCCTCTGTGGCACCACGGGATGAGTGGCGTCTTGGGAGCACCGGGAGGCAGATTCGAGGATCCCTGGCCAGGCACAGTGGGTGAAGGATCCGGCATTGCTGCAGCTGCAACTTAGTTCTCAACTGTGACTTGGATCTGATTCCCGGCCCAGGAACTCCATATGCCTCGGAGTGGCCAAAAAGAGAAAAAAAAATCATCTTTAGGAGTTCTCTTGTGGTGCAGCGGGTTAAGGATCCTGTGTTGTCATTGCAGAGGCTTGGGTCGCTGCTGTGGCCCAGGTTTGATCCCTGGCCTGGGAACTTTTATATGCTGTGGGTGCAGCCAAAAAAAAGAAAATCAGGAGTTCGTTGTGGCTCAGCGGTTAGCGAACCCGACTAGCATCCATGAGGACGTGGGTTCGATCCCTGGCCTCTCTCAGTGGGTTAAGGATCCAGCATTGCTGTGAGCTGTGGTGTAGGTCACAGACACGGCTTGGATCCCGCGTTGCTGTGGCTCTGGCATGGGCCGGCGGCTACAGTTCTGATTGGACCCCTAGCCTGGGAACCTCCATATGCCGCAGGTATGGTCCTAAAAAGAAAAAAAAAAGTCATCTTCATAGTCATGGTCTTAATGGCCGCATGATATTCCATCAAGCTGGTGCACCTGGCGGCTGCATACAATTCAGGGAGTATTTATGGAGGCTCACTGTGCTTGGTGCTTTTTGGGTATCAAAGAACAAAGGGACTCAGGCCCTGCTGGACGCCGCCTGACAGAGCTGGAAATCCGGCCAGGTGGAGGGGGCTGGCCACCTAGATAGTTATGGCTTAGCAGGATCTTGCTGAAACAGACATCATTACCCCATGACCCCAGGACACAGGGACCAAGGCAACTGCAACATCCAAGGCCCACCTCCGGGGGAGGTGGCTCTTGAGCTGGTCTTGGAGGGTCACGAGCAATGTTTTGGGCAGACACCAAAAGCTCGTTTTAGCTGGTTCACAGGGGCCGTGACACGAAAAAGCCTGCAGTCTGGAAATCTGGAATTCTCGGTTAGGAGTGGGTAGGGGGCATGGTGGAAGATGAAGTAGGTGACTGACATCAGCCAGGCCAGGTGTACAGGGCCTTGAACAAGCCTGGAGAGTCTGGGCCTTATCGTGGAAGGGGAAGGGTGCCAGGGAGGGAGTGTAAGTACGACAAGGACATCATTGGCTATGAGATTTAGAAAGATCAGTTGTTCATTCAACAAACACTTGCTGAGCCTCTGTGTGCCGTGGGGTTCCTCGAGGGCACAGTCAGTGTTGAATTGTTAGCCCAGGATTGCCTGAAGCCAGGCACTCATGGAGATGCTCTCGGCAGGAGACAGCACTAGTCACCCAGGGACAGTCTGTGGGTGTCCCTTCAGCATGGGGCTCACCAAGCCCCAGCTCCTCAGCTCCCAGGACAGCAGTAACCCGGGCGGTGTCTGGCATCCAGGTGCAGCAGGCCCTATGGTGGGGTCACGCTGGCCCTGCCCGCAGCGCCCGGTCCCCCCACCCCCACCTATGCCCTCAGGAGCCTTCAGATGCAGACTCTGCTCCCCACCTCGCCGCCTGCCCGCTGCTGACCCCAGGCACCGCCCCAGCCACCCCGCTCCTTATCTTAGTGGGGCTGTCACAGGCCGCCTGAGGCTGCTGGGACGGTCTGATGAGGTCCCAGGGGAAAACTGTATACTGTGAAGTGTGGCGACAACACAACTCATCATGATCAGAGGGCTGTCAACCAAGGTGGTGCCCCCTTGGCTCTGCTTGGGCCTGTTCTGGGCCGGGAGCAGTGGAAAGGGCTGGGCTGACTTCAGAGAGGGCCAGGGGCTGCCCCACTGGACAGTCGGTGGGCATCGCCAGGAACCCCTTAGCCCCAGGCCTCCTGGGGGAGTGGCCAGGGGTCAGTACCACTGAAAAGGCCAAGGGCTATTGTTCAGGGGGTGTGACCTGAACTTCAGCCTGCTGCACAAGAGTCAGGGGCTCAGGCTTCCCCACAGGCCCCAGCTTGGACATCATCTCCAGGGAGGGGGCGACCTGGAGCCAGAGAGCCTCCTAAAGGGTTCTTGACCTTGGAGATCACTGCCCTCCGGGGTCCCCACTGTCCTCTGCATCCGTAGGCACCTGCTGGGCCCCTGGGAATCACAGTCACTGAATACCTGCCCATCCCAGACTGTGGCCTCCCGGGGGTGCCCAGGTGCCCCCTACGTTTCCATGAGTCGCGGGCATTTGGCCTGTGGGTAGGCTGGCGGGCACACCTGGCAGGCCACCCTGGTTCTCCCCAGAAAAATCCAGCAGCTTCTCTGATCCAAGTCCTAACACGGCCACGCTCCCCCTCGGCCATCGTGCGGCCAACCTCCCATCCCCCACAGCACAGAGGGTTGGGGCTTCTCCTCACAAGCACAAAGTCGGGTACGGGAGAGGTGGGCCTGAGCCCCAGTGTAGAATTTCGGGGACAGCAAGGGCCCAACCCAGCAGGAAGTCCCAGAGAGGGGGCTCCAGGGAGCGGGCACAGCAGGGACAAAATCTGGTAGGAGGAAGCCAGCAGTTCCTGGGGACCAGCGCTGGGAGCAGTGGGGAAGGGTGGCCGGGGCAGCTGGCCTGGGAAGCCGCTGGCCAGGCTGGGCGCACACCTGCTCGGCCTGCCCCTGCCGCAGCCGCTCTCTGCCTCTGGGCGTGCTCCCGGCTCTTGCCCGAGCGCTGAAATAGGGGTCCCAGTTCCCTGTACGCTCCCGATCTCTGGGCCCAGCCAGCTTCTACCCACCCCTCAGTCCAGGGCTTGACTGTCCTGTCCTTTGCGAGGCCTTCCTGAACCCCTTTCCCCAGCTGGGTCACCTGTTCGCTCTCCCCCCTCGGCTTCTTCTTGGCAGCACTTAGCTCAGTCTGTGATTAGCCATGATGTGTGTGACTCGTTTCCCATCTACTGGGCAACACTTTACGTCTCTGAAGTCAGGGCATGACTGGCAGCGTGTTTTCTCCCCCGATTGTGCTCGAAGCCAGGGTGAGACTTAGAACCGACGGAGCCCGTGTTCAGTGTTGCGTGTTTGGTTAGCATCTCTCTCTCAGCAGACTGTGGGCCCCCTGAGGACACAGCCCGGGCCTCTTATGGTCCCTTGTGTGTCCTCAGCACCTGCGGCAGGGCCGGGCACGTGGGGAGAACAGTCAGATGGTACTGAGCTTCCGGCTGAAACAGCCCTGCAGGCAATGGTGACAGAGCTGCCGAGGCTGCCCCAAGATGATGGTTCCAAGTTGGGGGGGCGGGGAGGAGACACACTTCCAGCTACTGGAGTACGGCAGGGTGGGGTCCTGGTGTGTGTGTATGGGT